>KN768018.1:0-41917 GCA_000816745.1 Ancylostoma duodenale | reverse complement strand
ATATATACAGATGTCACTGTCCAATAAGTGGAACTAGAGACTCATCCATATTTTGATTGCAGCGCCATTCTTGAACTACCTCTTTGCCAAGAAACGCCCTATCTACGGAAACAAGTGTCTGCTTAATGCTGCCATTTCTGCTTATCTAGTCACCCATTAAATGGTTTTGATTTACAAGTTAGTGCAAACAACGAATATTAGCGCAACTCGACGAGACCTATTCTTTAACCATATCGAAGAGACGTAAAATCCGGTTACAGTTCACCACCAAGGTTATTGTCTACTTTGCATCACAAATGCTCCTGGATTTCTCTCACTTATAGTCATTTGAAGCTACTGACTGTAGTAGACTGAAACGCACACCAAAAAGGTACTTGCAGATCTTAAAAAAACTTACCCTCTAAGGGGAAACTTTGCGTCTCCTCTTAGGTGAGCTGCCGTTTTCCTCATGTGAAATGCGAATATTCCTGGCAGAGAAGTTGCTTTTTCGGGAAGAAGTTCGTACGAGCCTTTCGATACAACGAACGGCCTCTTCCTTAAGATGTTGATTAAACTCCTCTTCCTTGAGATGTGAATTATACTTGTTGACGATTATCCCTACGATCGAGGTTGTAATTCATCTAGCAATCAGTCTAAGTTTTGGTTTTCAACCACAAGCCCACTCAAATAAGGTGTTCTAAATAGATATTGAGTAGGCAAATGGAGCTGGGTGGTCTTTAGAAATCACCTATTTCGCAATTCCTGACAAGTATCACTTATTTCTATATGAATTCGTTTTTTCCTCTTGCTCCCAGATATCTCTACCTTTTTCTACTTTTCGGTAGGTACATATAAATGGAACTGATATTGAAACATTGCGAAGGCGTTGCGTTTTGTATGACTCGATAGCCCTTATTTTTGCTCCAAGACAGCGGACCCCAAAATGACGGATTTCCTTGAAAGGTAGTATGTACTAGTAGTGTGTACTCCATAAAGTTATTGTGATCTGTCACAATTCATCGCTTGCTAACAAAACTCGGACAGAGGATGAAGAACCAAAAAAATCCGATGGAAACCATATAAATTCAAAACAATCCTTGAATTTATCAACGATTTAATATTTATAAGACCCTAGACAAGCAAAATTTGGCTTTCCCCCTTGACTGTCGAGGCAAACTGTAATCACAGATTCCCTTGACCTTTTTTGAGACACGTATGCCCCACTTTTCGCGTAACATTGTCCAGACAAGGGCGCCATATTACATTGGCACTGATGTAATCAAACTTGGTTACACGACAGTGACGAATGTTTCTCTTTAGAGCGGAGAGTTGCACTGTTTTCGAGAAGAATTTGGGATAGATGAACGTTTTCCCCAATTTATCCATTGCTACAGGTTTCCACGCCAATTCCTTGTCGAAACACTGTTTATTGCGATTTATCGTTTTCCGCTGGACTAAGTTTATCCGTCGGTGAAGTCTTGTTATCGATAACCAGTGCTAAAATTCAACTAAACAAGAAACGAGTTACTCACCCACTAGACTGGCTATCTTTGTCCTGATCAGACATTATCCACCTCTTCTGCCTTCTTCTACGTATTGCCTGGATTTCTGAGGAAAAGAAGTGCTATGAAAGCAGTAAGAGAACGATTACTCAATGCTAATACCTTAGGACGGTACGACAACAGAGTCGTATAGGCGAATTAGAACAAACCTATCCTTTTCAGTACTGTATTCCTATTTCGTGTCTTCATACTACGCAATTTTTCCATTAGAGCGACTAGGCACCTTGCCTTCGCTGTAAGGTCATTTGCCAATTTCAAGCATTCCTGTATCTTAAACTTGCTTTTCGACGGCAACTTTGCGATTCTGAAGTGCGAAGGCGATCAAATGTGAAGGACAAAAGTGAACCAGAGTCTCACCTCTCTTCAGCCAAGCTTTGCATGACTGCTGTGAATGCTCTAATAGTAACATTGGCGTAGAATTCTTCTCCAAACTGGTTCGAAACTGGGATAATTAACTTATCCTTGTCAAAGTTCTTCTTTAGTTCTTCGGGTATATCCTGCTCATTCAGGCCATGGCAAACAACAGCAACGAAAAATGCTGAACAAATTATTTGAGGAATAATTCGACGTGTTATCCTACAAGAACAATTTGAACGAACCTGAACTAAGAAGTCGCATAGTAGGTTACGTAATGATAAATGACCACGATGTGTCATTCGCGCATCAAATTGATGTGATTAATTCGGCTCATTGAACCTCGCCTATCATATGAACTTTTCCTATCATCTCTTTTTCCACAAGTACTCTGTAAAGGAGCTGAACTGCACTAAAATATCTGTTGCAAAATACATATTATAGCGTCCGCTGAGTGAAGAAGAATGTTAAGTAGTGAATGAGGGAGGGAGGGATAAGACCTGAAACTCTTTTTTGGCCAAGTCGGACCCTACAACACCGCTCTTAATTCTTGTCTCAAAATCCATCCGGAACTGTCAGATTAGAAAAGGACAAAATTAGATCTTGAAGGACCAACTGAGTGCTCCTAAGCTCCTGATTCCGAATCTTTACCTAGGAATTCCTATATAAATTTCTGTATGCTATATGAATTAAATATGGAACTTGTCATGTGTAATTTAATTTAACTAATAATTCCCTAGATAAGTTTCTGTATAGGTTGTGTTTCAGTTGAAACTACCAGAAACTAATTTTTGCCAAAAATGCGTCCTGACACACAAAACGATCAAACTCAAATGAAGTGTTGATACAGCCGCTCCTAAGCTCTCGAGCTCCCAAATTCAAATATTTATGTAAGAATTGTGTTCGAAATGAAAATAGCAGAAAAATCAAATTCTCTTCTAAAATGAGTGAATGTCACTGTGTCCACTTGAGGAGATTTGAACTCACACACAACTTCCAAATAAACATTTAGGATCAGGAGCTCGAGGTCCGTCGACTGGTCGCTTCAAAATTTCATTTAGTCCTTCCATAGTGACTCTGTTTCTGCGTGATTTCGGGAAAATAATTACAAGCGCTATTGTAGATCCCCTCCCTTTTATGCCCTGCTTCCCATGATAACGGAATGGCATCATAGATTTCTAAAAGTAATGCTTTCGTATGGATGTTTCTGCTGCTCCATCTGGAACCCACCGATATTATGAATTTCAAACTCAAATACTAGCTGCAGTGTGGAATATATTAAAATGAAGGATCTGCCCAAATTCATCTGTAAATAAATCAACAGCATTACTGTCTAGCGAAGCGTTGTCTCTATTTTACCCAAATATGTACTAGGTGAAAAACTTTGTTGTAACGTTAGTCCAAATGGAGAAAAAACACGATCATCCAAATTTAATTAATTTGGCATCCTTGGGTGAATTCCATTCGTGCTTGTTCACTATTCCTTCAGATGCATGTTAAAGATTCCTTTCTTTCAACCACCTTTTTCACTACACAGTTGTTAAGTTGTTAGTCCATTACTCGATATTGCATCCAACTACTGGCTTCGCACGTGGCGAGCTCTTCATCATTCAAGGGGACCACAGTCAAGTCGCCACTATACTCCCGGCAGAAATTTGTGGCTTCACCTCCTTTGGTGCAAACAGATGGCTCCAAGGTTTCATTGCAACCCACGAACATTAGCAAACACTTACTGGAAAGTGGAACTTTTCTTGGTTAAATTGGAACGAAATAGTTACATTTTTGCTCCTGTTTCTATAATAATATTTTTATTTCATCCTTTTCTCCTATAGAGCTTCGATACTTGTCTTGAAAGATGACATCCGCATAAGGTAATCTAACAAATGGCGGTAGTAGTCAAACTTCTTCTTCTTCTTCTCCTTAGCGTTTATCTCGCGCAATCGGGGGGTTCGCTCTGTTGGTTCTTATGCGCCAGAGAACACGATCCTGAGTGTCGTCCTTCGCGACCTCAACCTCCTTCAAGTCCTTCGAGATTGCATCCATCCACCGCTTCCCCGTAGCACCTCTAGAGCGTTTCCCGGTAATATTCATATAGGAGATATAGGAGCAGTCAAACAACATACATAAATCTTTTTTTTCTTTTTAAAGCAATCTGAAATAAGGATTGAATTTTATTTGGAGAGCTAGGATAGTCGATGATTTCTCTCACATCGTTTCTGGTGCTTGAACAGAACGGAAATGTAGTCTCTCTTCATTTGACGTTTATTATCGGGTACTAGACTCAACAAATGGTACACAAAATGGTAGGAACAACAAAGACAAAAGCTAGATTAAGATGAGGGTAAAAGGAACAATTTTCTAAGAATGTGAAAGCTAATCTAACGGTTGATTAGGGAAGAGGAAGTGGATTACATGGGTAGGAAAAGCAGCGGTCGCCAACTCCAAAGGTCCATCAAAAGAGTAGCCCAGAGCTTCGGATAGCAAACCAGTAGGTTCGTCAACCTCACCAAGCTCGACAGCCTCGTCTGCAAGGTGGTGCAACATTTTCGTAGAGATAGTGTGGGCATACGGCAGGAAGTCCAGAAAAAATGCCGATTTCGGGAAGAAAAGGAAGGTGGCATGCAAAATAGTGTTGATCGTCGTGACAATCGCCTTAGACAACCAATCTATGCAAAATTTGAGAGTATTCTGTGGATACCGTGCCTGCAGTATACCTACCGTAACCCTACAAAACGGGGTTACGCTACAAAAGGGGGTACGACACTCGTGAGCTGGGCAAGAGAGGAAAATAATCGATAACGTTGCTCCATAAGGTTGTAGATGTGCCCATGATAGTGGATTCCACCAGTGTTCTTTTTCCATGGCAAGCGAAGATCGAAAAGGCTCTGCAATTTAGTGGCTAATTTGAAAAAAAACTTCATCAATAGAAAGCTAGGTCAAGTGGAGTGACCACCAATCTATATCGCTAAGTTCCTTGTAGATGGAGTCGACATTTGAGCGTGAGAAATCAAAATAAAACTCTTCCCTAGGAGCTGCACTAGGAGCAGTAAAGGAAAGAAAAAGCCTCATTACCTTGTGATTGAAGTTATCCAACGGAGATAAAGCAATAAGGTCATGAACAGCTTGCTCAGAACTGAGAATAATATTAAGCGTGTTCTTTCCACGCGTAAAGAGGAAGACGTGCTGGGTCAACCAAAAAGATCAACAAAGCCTGCCGCACATTAGCAGCTCGCAAGCTTAGTTTTACAATCAATAAGCAAGTTGAAATCACTAAGTAGGACTAGATTGTCACAGTACCCAAATGTATCATAGAGAAGATGAGAAAGTTTAGTCTCATCCGATTCCGAGCACGAAGAATACCTTCAAACTAGAACAATACGTGTGACAGTGAGGGTGATTTGGTCATAATTATCTATACGAACATTACAAGGATCAGTTATCACTAGTACCACCTCATCACAAAAAAAATACCGTACGACAAAAACACACACTGTCACCACGTTTGGATGCACGATCTGGTACACAATATAAGTTACGCAATTACAAAGTTCGGAATAAAGTATTTTAGTAGATGTCTACGCCTCGGTTACAAAAACCAGATCAGGCTCATTAGAAATAAAGAAGAAATGTAAAAGTTCAACTTCATTTTCTAAAGTACGCGAATTAATTAGAAAGCAATTGAGGGGCGCTTCACCATGCCGCAAATTCAATCCCCTTGACTCAACTGCTCCTGAGCTTCGGAAATCTCAGAGATGCGCATAAGTTGACCCCTATAAACTGCAAACTCTTTGTGACCGAGAGCTTGATTACTATTACGCGCCTCCTTCCGTAAATTGAAAATATTCTTTCGCTCGTCAGTAGTTAGTTCGGATGTTCTGTTTCTCTTTTTTAATTTTATATTCTGCGTCCGTTATACAGATATGTAGTCATACTTGCAAGGACGACTGGCACACCTCCGACCAACTGGTCGTGCTATCAAACAGCATGGCGAATATCTTTAACACTACACATTTTTTATTGAAAAATTATTAAACTTAACTGTTATTTTAACAACTAAAAACAAAACTCATACTTATTGTAAAAACATCATTTCGTGTCTTGTGGCATACTTTTTCTAGGAAGAACCTATCGTCCTTCGACAGATGCACAGAGTCTGTACTTCTAACCTCAGAACACTACAATAATACGGAAAATAAACAAAAATAAACAACTCATTTTTTCATAAGTCTTTACTTACCCTTTCCTTTTCCGATTGCAATAAAGGGAAAAAAGCACTCACTTCCAAGAACGTCTTTCAGTTAAAAATGTGCAATTGAACCACAAGATATGTAGGGCGTAAACACAATTCAACCAATACACAGGCGAATACGAACAGCTAGCTTTATTGACAGAATCAACGAGGATGAAGGTGACGAAGTTTATGTCGAAACTGAAGTAAAGCTTGGCAAGAGTTGCGTGAGAATAGAATGTAAGTACAGTGAAAAGATGAGACGACCAGGTTGACACTGGTCACAATGCAAGGGATTCCTCCAGAACAACACTAATCTCTTCCGCACCCACACAGACAAATCTTCCCGCGCAATCACGTGCACTGGATCATGTGAGGATCAAATGAATCAAAATCAGTTTACAATTATTAGGTTGGTGCATAATTGATGCAACATTTTTCACGACTACTTATCTGGTTAAGAATTGACGCTTCTTGGACGGTTTTTTATGTAAATAATCCTCTTCTTTGATTCAGTGATGGAGCCATCGAAAATCGTATCCACATTCACCATCTCATGCTCTACCACTTCGGAAAATGTTGGATAGCATCATAGTCATTCAGCAATCTCAACGAAATTTTGGCTGAAGAAAAATCACCGAAGCTAAGTCGAAGAACTAGTTCAAGTAGGAAAATACAATCTTACAGGTGAAGAAGGAAGACCTCTACGATCAAATTTCGACGAAGAGGAACTCTTGACAGCCGTGGAAGGGAAGGATGTTCGATTGACGAGATTCCTCAAAAATGCAGCCTGTTCGTTCAGCACCCCAAAATCGGTAGAAATTCAAACATTGTTCCTGTCTGAGAGTTCATGCTGACCCATTTGGCAAATCTCCATGCTTTTCTGAGCCTCTTGAGAGGAAGAACCATTGTCGAATGGTTCATATTGAAGAGTTCGGACAGCATTCTCGTTGTCGAGCTTTCGTCCTCTTCCAGGCAGCCTAAAATCCCTGGTGCATTTGATAGCCAACATCTTCTTCCATCTGCTAGGCTCATACTTTATGAATATGAACAACCTTTCGAATTAGCCTTGCTGATTGGTCCATCTGTGAAAGGCCCGCTGAGATTGCGGAATGACTGCGCTGCATCCCAACTTTTCCTGGTATGGTAGAATATAAGATGGTAAATGTGGCTACGATTTTCGATAGCATCTCTAATGAGTGGAAGGAGAGGACTGTTTCCATGAAAAAAAACATTTGAAAAGCTTTAATCTTCATTGTGAAAACAAGTCGCGAAAAAAGCCGCATTAATTATGCACCAACCTAATAGTTTCTCCAATGTGATTACAACACATCAACTCTTTCTCTTGCAAAAAAAAAAAAAAAACAAGAGCAAAGCCACGGCATTCTCTTTATTTGGAAACTCCTAGAGAGAAAGAATTGCCCGGAAGAACGACCATTCGAGAAAGAACCAAACAGCAGAAGCATTGTAGAAGTTCGCAAGCAAAGCAGCTAGCAAAAACAAGTGTGGCTAATGGTAAGCCATTCAAATTCATTTAATGAGACGACCGTAGTGGGTTCTGCAGTGTACAAAACATATGTATTTTGGTGACTTCGGAAGAATTCGTCTGCCACCGACCAAGCCTAATAATGAGACCACATTTTCTGATGTAAGCGATAATTTCTTAATGTTCGATCCCGCCTGTAAAAGTGAAAACTGACTGCATGTCCAAAAATCGATGAGAAGAAAAACAACCTTCACCTTGCTAATCATCATTGAATCGTCTTGATCGTAGGACAGCAAAAACTCGCATTCAACACTATACAGAAGTGTAATTGAGTAAATGCTGTGGACAAACACAAATTCAAGGAAGAGAACATTAAGATTTAGGCTCCAGATTGAACAAGATGAGAGAACGTGGTGATAGCAAAAAAAAGCACCAGAGACTTCGGCAGTGTCTATAGCGTGTAATTGCACCTGCAGTGGAAAACCTGGATTTTTTATAGTTTTCTTTATCATATTTGATGTTATCTATCAAGAAAATCTGACTATCAGGAAAACCCTATAGTTTGTTGTCGCTACGAGGATCCCACTAAGAGCGGCGCGGCACGTTGCGCACTTTCCCAGTCCGCGAGAAACGTACCGCCACCGACGCTCACTGTGTTATTTTCTCGAATCGAAAGACTGGTAAACTTGATGTTTGGATCGATCGAATGAGGGAAAGTCGCTCATCATCAAAGTCGTTTTCTATCTAATTACTTGTCGAGGGTGTGGACAAAAGTACGTCGGCGAGGAGCTCGCGGCCACTGCATAAACGCCTCGATGAGCACCGCAGGGCTCTCCAGAACCCGAGTTCCTACCCTTCGAGCAGTTTCTCATGGTTGTCCGATGTTACGATTCTTCACCGTTTTCTCGGAAATCCATCAAAACGAAAACTTATGGAAGCGAAGGAAATACGAAGACAAGCACCGGAAATCAACAGCAAAGATGAACAGCTCGAAGCATTGGGGCTGATTTCGTAAGAGATCCTTTTCCATTTGAGGCCGTCTCAGTTGCTTCTCAATGCTTAATTATAGCGTTCTTGCTCTAAATCTGCCGGCTGTTCTCCTCCTGAATATGCTATGTATTCTATGTTGTAGGCTTGAAGAAGGCGTTATCATGCCGAAAGCTAGCCTAATAAAGTGGATCTATTCGTGGAGTCTCAACTCTAGAAATATACTGAAATACGATATGAGGCTTCGAGACGGAACAATATTGCAATTTCCTTATACACAAATCTGATGAAATGTCAGTCCACATTTAGATGACGTATTTCTCCCCGATCGGATTTGTACTCCATTCCAACAAATCTACCCGGTGTCGGACACGACGTACAAATTCGATGCCTCCAGTTGAAGATGAAGGTAAATAGGAATTGAGATGAATTCCTCTTGTGAGAGTACTGGATCCTTTCGAAACCATTTGGGAAATGTGTACTGAAGAAGTTGCTCGACTTTGGTACTACAGCCCAACAATGTATTAGATTGTGGGGAAAATTCTCACGGTCTTTGAGACTTTTCATTTTACTGTCCTTTCAAAAAACACATTAAGAGATTATTAAATCACCAGCACGTCCTATCACTCTTCGCCGATTTTCGGGAAATATTCCAATGCCATCTGCGCAGAACTTTTTTGGTACCTGGAAAATTTGTTCAACCGCCGGCAATCCTAGTCATCTTCATCATCGAACGCTTCGTATGGCTTTAGAGAGTGATAGGAGAGCTGCTAATTTCTGACGCAAGGTAGGGCTGTACGTTGGGTATGTCGACGCTTTCCATCCAAAGTCAAGTAGCTTTTGGCGAGTCACTCTTGCAGTGCGCAAACGAGCATCGTCGTGCAAGAATTGGATCGTGCCATGATTCGGACGCTTTTCTACGATTTTTGCGGCCAATACATGTGTATAGCTTCTGACAGCACAGGTCTACCGTGACGACAATGTTGCGCGACACTAGTTCGTAGTGGGTGATGCCTCTGTGGTCACACCAAGCACTGACTATAACCTTCAGAGGGAAAAATCCTGCTTTTGGCTTCGGCTCAGGCTGCTCAACTTTGTCAAGCCAGTGTCGGCAGCGCTTGATGTTGACATACTGATACCACTTCCGATCCCCTTTCAAAATGAATTTCGGCTAGTTCTCTATGTGCCTGTACGAGGATAATACATTTCCCTACTCCGCACGTCGATGGAGACCGCGTTCGGTCGGATCATCATTTACTGGGATAGTTTTTATACCTTGCCCACCTGATGTAGGTGATCAGCGATACTGGTAAAGTGAACATCCAAGACCTGTGTCCTTTCACGCATAGCTTGTCGTGGATCAGAATTTACAAGCTGTCGCAATTGATCATTGTGTGGAAACATTAAGGTTGAAGTCGTCAACTTAAAGGCATCTGAACCAATCTTGTGCTGTGCTTTTGGACAACATAGCATTCCCAAATACAGCGTTAGGACGTCGACTGGATGCGGCTCCTGATTCATCAGATTCGAAGTCGTATACTGAAAGAGGGTGAATGTACTGTTTCGAGAGTTCCATTTTTCTGAAAGAGGTTGTGCAGGACCCCACAGATAATGATACTAGTGAATGTGCACATACCACAAGACAATGAGACCTGTACATAAGGCAAGTAGCTGGGGTTAGAGAACTATCTTGAAAATCGCGAGAACTTCCTCTACAACCTAATACTATGGAACGATCTTCTCCGTTCGAAGTTTAGAATGGTGTTTATGAGAACAGCACAGCAAAACTGAGTAAAACGCCAAACCCTCTGTCCCTTGAACGGTCTTGCATGTTCAAACTAATTCTTTTCAGCCCCTTTATTCCTAACCTGTTACTATATTTTGCTTGAATGAAGAATGTGTCAGCTTCTTGAGCCTTATTCGGATCTTATTTCCTAAACCACCTGAATGATCCTAATGTGTTGTTTATGATTGTGTTCGCAATCCATCTCCAAGCAAACTGAATAAATATTATTGCTACTTGACTTCACAAGAGAAAATGTAGAAATGTCAAAATGGAGAATAATTTCACCATCACAGTTCGAATCCTACCAAATAACAAACTTATCATAGAAATCGTTTCCATGCAAAGGGATGTTAGAGGATCGACCTTTGAGTGGAAGTTCTTGCTTTGGTTTCGTCGTGGAAAGGACGTGAAAAAACTATTATCCAAAATTCATCGAGATTTTCGGGTAAGATAGTCCTACAGCTTGAAATATTTTTAGTATATGTCCAAAAATTGCAGGATGAAGAATGAGTGCTGCCCACAGTAGCTGCTAAAGCTGCTAAAGGTGTTCCTGTATACAATTGGTGTGAGCAGAAGTATGCTTAAAGCTTGTAAGACTCCACGCTCTATAATTCACGTCGTTACTGCCGTCATGAGCGACCATTTTGCTATTTCTGCACTCCTCCCCATAAACGACTAATTTCTTCATCAGGATTACTCTCTAAGTCTGGAGGTCTATTTCGTGAAGGCTTGAGTGGCAAACAAGCAAAGTACTGCACTAGAATATTCTGAAACTCGTTACTTTGGCAGGTAATTCAGTTGTTGTAATTTGAACGTTTTCTTAGTGTTCACCCTAAAAAGATCGATATGGGATACTAGTCCCGGTGCTCTTGTGGTGCTCTTTCAACTAAACGAGTGGATGACAAGTCAAGCTCGTAGGTCACGTCGGAAGGTTAGAATGGCTTGATGGATCAGCTTCAAGTCCTCGTGGATGATGGAAAAGTTTCAAAGTGTGTCAAACTCATCGTGGAACTTCTCATAGAAACCGAGGAGGAAGTCAAGGCGGCTAATCGAAGGAAAAACAATGGAAGAAATAAGAATTGTTAATGAAGAAAATTCCAAATTAAAGCAAAGATTGTGTACTTATTAAGGGCATCTCGGAATTGAATGGTCCATATCCAGGAGCGCGTGCTATGAGTGATTACCGCAGTGTCTGTAATGTGTTAGATTGCTATTACCGCAGTGTCTATAACGTGTTAGATTGCTCGAATGTTGAGGGTAACCTTGTCACCATTTATAGGCTAGGAAGGCCATAGCAATACAAAAATAGATCAATTAAACTCATTCTACCAGCTAGGAGATTCCAACAAACTGTCGTCAAACGTCTACCTCGCCTCCGTAGATTCTGCGGAGGAGGCGTTAGCTTTTGGGCCTCACTTCTGCTGTTTTGCGACAGTTTTTAGATCGGTCAAAAGTATCATAGTTGAAGGCAGTGTGTCACCTCGTTTCGTAGGCTGTGAATGTCAGCATACTCTGGGCCTTCTCGTCACGCTGATTCCAACGATATACGTCATCTGTATATATACAGTAGAATGTCTGTGCGTGTGTTTGTGTGTATGTATGTTCCTTATAGAAATCGCGGAGCGTTAACCGATCGGGACCAAACTTTGCACACATGCCCATCGTGGGCCGGCGGAGGTTTTAGGCAAATTTGGGCCAGACGATATCGATTGATTTATCGATTATATCGATTTTATTGATTTTTCACTATTTTTGCCTTGGGACTGGCGACAACGTGACTACTGGGGTTCCTAAATGTGCTAAACACGAATGTGACAATTACTTCGCGCCAGAGCATCGATTTATTGATTTTATTGATTTTTTTCTACTTTTGACCAGGGGCAAGCGAGGATGAATATACTGGGGTTTCTCAATACGCTGAACACGAATATGACAATCATCTTGGCCAAAATATCGATTTATGGATTTTATTGATTATTATCTACCTTTGATCATGGGCAAGCAAAGACAAGTATACTGGGGTTTCTCAATACGCTGAGCACGAGTATGACAATCATTTTGGGTGAGAGTATTGATTAATCGATTTATCGATTTCATTGACTTTCCTACTCCCGCTCGCTGGGGTTCTCCAATGAGCTGAACACGAATATAGCAACCATTTTGCACGAAATTATCGATTTGTTGACTTTTTGGACTTCCTTGCTTTCGCGCAGGTGAAAAAAAAAGATTGCCGAGGTTATTCAACGTGGTGAACAGCGAAATGATTAGCACTTCGAATGAATGTATCAGTGTCACTAACTATCCACATCAGTGTTAAAAGCCGGGGTAGTAAAACTCCCGAGCGAAGCCGGGTATGCCGAAAACCCTTTCTTTGGGTGACGGAAACCCGTTTTCGGAAGGTCCGAAGGTCAGTTCACGGACCACTTGGGCGGAACGGTCCGTGAATGTGGTGGCTGCCCATCATGGTTGCAGCGTTGGCAACACGTCTTGACGTGTCCAATCGATAAGATCAACGGCTTCACGCGTCCACTCGGCTCGACAAACTGTTCCAAACCTTGACCCGAAAAACGATTAGAAAACGCGTTTAAAGACAGTTTTGTAGCATTTTATGTACACCGCTGGACTCAGCGCATCGAGGAGATTCAGGATTCGCCAAAACCTCAAACACGAAAAGAGGTGACACGCTGCCTTTAAGGGATCTGTTTTCTACTTTGTTATATCTCGTTGATTCATTGACATACAAGGGTTTGTCGCGATTTTTTAAGAAGTCAATTAAGTGTTTGCTAAGATATAATGTGTGCATCACATTAGGCTCATTTGTTTGGATCATGAATGTCTTGCATATTAAGCCATTTTCACCTAAACATTTGAGCTTGAATGCTCATTAGATTACGACAGCGGGTCGGCTCCATACTCAGAGATTCCGGGACGGCGAACGCAGGCCGAACACAGGCCGAACACGTTTCAACAGCAGTTACACCGCGAGGTGAAAGCTTATTTGTCGCCCCACGAGCTGCGTTAGCTCCTAGAAGGCTGTGTTCAGGAGGCGATGAACTGGTTTGCATGTCTCAAACCTAGGATCGCAGCTCAATCTGGGCACAGGGCTGTCGTTCGTGTTGCAGACTTGGGTAAGTGGATGCTTACCCAGTCTCATCCAAAAATAGTCCCGAACGCGTACGCGCTTTCCGCGGCAGCGCTTGGGGGACGCTGCGGTCACCGACGGACCTCCAGATCCGCGCCGCATCCGCACGCGTCCGCTCCGCGCGGATCTCGTCTGACCGATTATTGCACTGGGCCACGGTTTCACCCGGGCCTCAGCCGGCCTGACGAGTCTCGCTGGGCTCGCCTTGTCTCCGCCGAAGCGGAGACACGACTAAACTTTGATCCTCAACCAGCGGCTTATATACACCTCCCAGGGGGCGTGTCGCCACGTGGCAAGGAGCAGGCAGAACGTAGGTTGGACGGCACCACAGTTCATCGGACAAAAAACGCAGCCGAAACACGGGGTTTGCTGCTCTTTGCAGTCGGAATGCAGCAGTTCCTCCTCTTGCAGCAATGTCTGCCTTCCATTTCTTGGAGGCGTGGCTTTGCAGGTCGTGCTGCATTTGCCTTATCCAGTTATCTGAGATAGGCAATTGCCAAAGTTTCAGCAAAAAAAAGTCGCAGAAATAAGCGAGATATCCGCCTTATACCCCCCCCCCCCTCCATTTACAGTTTACGGTTCTATACTTGATGGAGTGTTCGACGATCACATTATGTCGGGAGATGGCTATTCATGTCAAAACTTACCTCTTCTTGTTAAAACTGGTCAAAAAATGGCATTTTAGCAGAGATGCAGACCCCTCAAGGAAGAGGAACTGACTGGTTGAAGCTAAAATTGAGGCAACGAACCGGCGCTATCGATCGATGAAAATTTTCTCTGCGCCCTCCACTGTCGAGAAAGTTGTCGGAGATCTCGTCCGCATCAGTCAGGAAGGCGCTCGGAAAATGGCTTCTCCGAACTTTCGTAATCTTTCAAGTTCATACCTGGTATGAGTGAGCCAAGCTGGCCTAGAAACCGCAGAAACCCAATACTCGAAATATTTGCCTCGACACTGCCTTTAAGTTATTCGTTTTCCTCAAATTTGAGAATTTAAGATGCACCACTGTTTTTTGTTCCACAGTTGTTTCGCATCGTAGATACAATATTGATAGATTATCCACTATTGGTTTTGGTCTTTATTAATGTTGTTAGTTAGTTACTGATGGACTATGAACCGTTATTGTTACTTGGGCACTATTCGGCTAGTTCTGCCCAAAAATTTCGAGTGAAAATTTTCTCTCGAACTTCGCCTAGGAGGATTATTTGAGGTGCTGAACATGAATATCATATCCATTTTGCACCGTAACTCTGTTTCTGTAATGCTATGGTAGGTATACTGTGGATACAGTATCTCACAAAATCCTCTCAAATATTGCACAGAGGGGTTCTCTTGGGCGCTGATCACGAATATCGTATCCGTTTTGTACCGTAACCTCATTTTCATAGAGATACGGTAGGTATACGATAGGAAATTCGGAGAAAATGCCGATTCCGGGAAGAAAATGGAGGAGGAATGCGAAATAAAGTTGACATTCGTGGTCAGCGCCTAAAAAAACCCCTCTATGCAAAATTTGGAAGGATTCTGTAAGATATCTACAGCATACCTGCCGTAACCCTATAAGAACGGAGTTACGGTACAAAATGGATACGATATTCGTGTTCAGCACCCCAAATGCCCCACCCCCTCTCGCCCTATGCGAAGTTTGAGTGAAAAAAATTTCCTCGAAATTTTGGGGCAGAACTAGCCGAGTAGTGCCGTTACTTGGTAATGAGTTTTCCTTGCCTACGATCTGTATGAAGATGTCAAAACAATAAATGAAAATTTAATTAGATTTTTGTGTTCTTGTCATGATAAGTAAAGCGTAACGAACATGCACTATATAGGAAGAACTATCGTTGATGAGAATCATCAAAATCCATGCTAGCGCTGTCCCATCGAGCTGCGAGCGGGTCACCATCGACAATGCGAGCGACCCCCAGTGACCGTACCTCCCGCGCTGGCGGCGAGCGTTCGGACGGTCTGGCACAGCGCTCGGACGGTTTGGGTGTCTGATTGTTTGAGGTGCTGGTACATGGTGGTCCCGCCGCGCGCTTGCGGGTAAAGGCAGCGGTTAGAGCGATCGGCTCCGAAAATTGATGTTCTGTTGCAGAATGCTTACAATATCTGAGAGAATAGCCAAACTTGAAAAAATCGAGAAGATCAGTAATATCGACACCATCACCTAAAATGAGTATGAAATCGTGACCAGTACTCTAAAATCTCCGTGTAATAGCGGCGCATGCAGAACTCAAGAGGGCAAAAAGATAGATCTTAAGGCTTACAATATACGAAATACAAGCTTACGCACAAATACACAGCTCTTGTCGTCAAAAACCACAAAGATGCTAGGCGACGAACTCCATCTGAGTGATAGTCCCTAACCAGAGTTAACTGCATCACAAAAATTCCCCGCGACAGATGCCCCCCGACGGCTCGCACTACTCGCGAGGACAAAGCCCACCCTCCAATTGTCACCTGTCGTGTTATCCTGCGCGTGACGAGGTTTCTGTGTGAATGCACACGACACCTCATGACTCACGTCTGGGCCTTGTGTGGCTGGTGCATCAATATGAGGACACCTTAGTTCGACATCATTATGTTTCTTATTTCACTGTTTCTCAGGCGTATCGATGCACACAGTTATCGTATGCTATGAGTACGGTGTCATACATTCAAAGTTCTCGTGATGGATAGATATCTGTAACTTACGTTGGGACATTGCAAACATTGCGGCCAGTCCAGGAGTTCGATGCGTTCAATAATCTACGTATTTAGAGAGCAGAGATGTGGGTTGTTATCTGTTTGTAGATTTACTAAGGCCTCTGTTTTTGGACGCGTACACAGGTTTATTTGCCGTAGTCTGGAGTTGTTTTTTTTTCTTTTTCATTCTTTATTCTTCATCATTAGAGTGCCATTCTTCGAGAGCATCAGCTGTTCTGAGTATCTAGTCATTGTCTTTCAAGTCAACTCCTTCCTGTTGCATTTTTAACTTCTTGTCAGTCATTCTTGTTCAGCGATGTGTTTCATCTCTGAATTATGTCATTTACTGCCGACTTTATAGCACGCTATTACAAAGAATAAGCAACCATTTACCACTTCACTAACATATGTCCTACTATTTCGAGATTATTTTCGCATTGGATTTGCATCCACATGGGGAAGTCGGATCTGTGAAAGTCGTGCTGAATCCACAACACAGATCAGCTACAGTAGTCCAATCTTTTGCATTTTAACGCCAGAGCGCATTATGATTGACTGGCTAGTTGTCCCGGTAGAACGCTGCATCTCTCTAAGTTTTCTTGTTTAAGATTTTGCAAGTTTTGGAGGATTTGAGCAACCCATACGGATGTCGAAATAGAGCAAAATACGCGAGCAATACACGGAATCAGGTTTCCGTTTCCCCTGTTCGAATGCTTTAGCGATTGGACATTCGTGATTTCCTTTACGCGAATGCAGAACGCATCAAAGTGGATGAGACCGAGCACGCGTAAGCTGGCGCCTCGTAAGTGCCGAAGTTCAGATAAGATTGTGGCGTTTAAGGTGATGATTGGAGTGTTTTCGTAGGTGCGTCATCGTTCTTGGTGTTCGTCTTACATTTCTAATACGCAGATGATGTGTTGTATTTCATCATTCCCAATTTAACTCTGAGCTGGGGATTTCAAGCATGCTGTTTTTTCAAAGAAGATTGTGGATTTCGAGTGAGCTTGTTATTTTAACATCATGAGTCCGATATCACCAATCATCCAGTTTCGAGTTTTTATTTCTTTTTCCTTTGAATAGAAAAAGAGATAGCATCGCAAGAGTTATAGATGGGAAGTTGGTAATTGCCGTATTGATGTGGTCATTCGTTTCGGATTTCTAGATGACCTCTAATTAGGTTTTGTGATTTTCATGACTTCATACAAAGAGCGCCGTACAGTGGAACGCACGATGGTTTCAGATGTCGATGTGAGGCACTTAGTATTTCAACGCTTTCTCGTGAAGAATCACCGCTATTATCGGTTACTCACATTTTGTGCTCTACTTTGATTTCATTCAGCCGGAAATGCGGTCAGTAATGCATGCTTTTGCGCTAATGCATGCTTCTGCGGGTCTGATCTGTATCCAAACTTCTGAAACCCTCCTTGTGAATTGGTCATTTTCACCAAGGAGTTACTGTTTTCGTCTACGTATTGGGGCCTCCACGAGGCGGAAGACGTGCGCATACGCGTGCGCCTCCGATTATAGTGCATTCCACCTTGGACAGTAGTTGGAGAGATGCCAGAGAGAAAAAGAAAAGGGACTTTGTGCATCAATTGAAGAAAGTAGCGAGAAAAGCTGGCAGTATGCACAAATAGTCAACGATCACCCTCAGCTGATCACCACCGCCACTGCGCTAGCTGGTTTTTCAAGTCCTGCCCCAATCGGATGCGCATGTGGGGGCCCTCCACTAGGTATCAAAAGCATGCACTGAGGAGCCGTTGCAGAGAGAGTGAGCGTCGGTAGCGGTGTGTTTTCCACGAACATGGAGAGTGTGCCGCGTCGCTCGTGCTGGAGTCGGCGCGGTAGTGCAAATCATCAAATAAATGCAAAATTCTAACTATTAAGAAAACCCTATGGTTTTTTGTCGCGCAAAGGATTCTAGCGCGAGCGGCGCGGTCGCGCCACGTGCTTCACGCCCCCTCATCGACGCCTACTGTACGTTTTTAACCAGGCTTGTGCAAAACAGAAAAGTTGCTGAGTTAGTCAATTCCCATAAATTGTTCGTCGTATTCTTGTTCACCATATTAGGAAAGTAGGCACGTTTCTGCAGAGTGTTTAACAAAAGTAATAGAAATAAGGAAGGTGGTGTCGTAATCAATGATCTAACTAAAACTTTTAGTGTAAATAATCTTAGCCTTTAGGAATGCGTGCTCACGAATCTGTTCTGAACTGGTTGATCAGTCGAGGTTTGTACTCGACGAATACATGCAAGCAACCCCACCCCCCTTCCTCTTTATACACACAGGCACAAACATGATGCTAATAAAAGCCAACTCCCATACGACCACCTCTCCTTTCAGCCGCAAAAAACACGAGCTACTCCGCCCTTTTGCGCAGAAATCATTACTCCATCCCCCACTTCTCTGCATACAAAATCTTATAGTTCTGAATAAAATTTGCAGAACTAGTAAGTACAGACCTGATAGTTTTGACAATTTTGATTGAGTTAGTTACAAATTTAACTCGAAAACCAACCCTCCATTTCATCCAGGGTTTGGTCACCGCTGGCGCTAAAATTTTTGCAGGATGCCAAACGGGGTGAGGAGGCCAAGTAACGTCTCCTACTGTTTTAAGTGAGCAAAGGTCTCTACTTTAAAGGCAGCACTCACGGTAATTTTCACTTCTGAAATGAGTCGCTTACCACGTAGCGGGCCACTGGACAATCGCAACAGTAAGTTGAACACCGTGGATCGCCGCCTACCTGCAAAGATACTGCCGTGGACACATCTGCCGCTGTGGACAAAAGGGTTTCGTCGCACCAGTTAACGCCGTTGACAGGGTGTGCGCATGTGCTTCAGTGGAGGCTGGTTTATGGAATTCGTATCATTTGCAGTGTTTCGTGGCGGGACCCATCACGGAACACTCGTCCGCGCTGTGGACACACATGAAATACCCCCATCATTTTGTGTTTTTTCGCGTGTTTCACGCTACTTCATCATTGTCGATGAGTTCACCATCCCTAAAAACCCCGATATACGGCGAAATCTCCAACCCAAAAATTTCCGTGAGTGCTGCTTTCAAGAGTGAGTAATACCTTCCCCCACGTACATATCAGATGATAAAAACACGTAAAAATAGAAATGTGCTGTCCAAACTACACTTACAACTTCTGAGTAAAATCCCTCGCAGGGAGCAACGAGAGCCGAGACGCGGAGGTAAAGCAGAGCTCCTGTAAATTGTTGTGGAAAGGTAATTTATCATCACACATTTGACCATGTGCACGTAATCATATTCGTCTTATATGCACATGAATGCAAAGTTTCCGTTCTTATGAAGAGGGGCCAATACATGCTCAACCTATGGAGGATGTATTCTACTTCCTATGTGTTTGGGTCGGCAGCGTTCGTAGTGGGACATTAGAGACAGCACCCATATAAGTTATCGACTTCGGGTTAAACCGCCAACACTGAGTGGCATGCTCAATGTCAACTCATCAAACATGTTGAACGAACACAAAGAATCATGACTGTTTTCCCAAGAAACTCGAATCGTAATCAAGATCAGTTGCCTTCCACGCTCTTGGGCGGCGACGACGCGCCAGCTAACACAGACTGGTCATATGCGTATGGCGCCTCGGCGTGGAGGGACTCACGATTGTCAACGGAGCGCGATGACACGCACAGAGGACAGCTTTGCGATTTCGCGTATTTCTGGTTTGCTTCGCGCAATTCCATTATCGGATATGAGTTCTAGGTCCCTTATAGCCCCAAAATCTCAAACACGAAGAATTGGGCCGGTGCTACCTTTAAATTTAGCGTGTTATACCCTTATAATATATCATAGGAGAAGTTATAGGTTAGAGAAAGGAGAACTGTGGTTTCAAACTGTGCAAGTATGGGAGAGTGTAAAGCAGTAACGATAATCCAAACCACCTCTACGCATTTCAGTATGTAAGAAAGGAAGTGCAAATGGGGGGAGGTAACATTTTCGGGCAAACTTCTGCTAGAAAATTCTTTTTTGCGAAGAAGTGATACACATATACATTTTCTTCTTGGGATAATTTAAAGGCGGATGATTAATTATGACAAATGCTAAATAATTGGTGGACGCTACAATCTCCTAGAGTAGCCGAGAAATCTAAAGCGTAAAAAACGGTGAGGGAGAAAAAATGCAATAGTATTTGATGAGAGAGAGAGAGTGGGAGTGGGAGAGTTAGTGCAGTTAAAGGCAGCACCCGTCGAAATCCTCGGCTCCGAGTTGAACCGCAGATAGTGGAATACATTGTCTACACATCGGAAAAGTCACGAACACAAATAATCACGACTTACCTGCGAAGAAATCTAAGTTGAAGTCGCGCACACCGCGAACACAGCTGCCTTCCACGCGCCAACGTACACAGGCCGCCGCCGCTCGATACAAACGTACTTGGCCTTCGCGTGGCGGGACCCACGAGTGCCAGACAAAGCGCGCTTAGTCGTACGGGAAGCAGCACCCGAATTCGTGGATTTCTCTTACGTTTCGCGCTGTTTCGCTACTGTATAGGAGTTCTAGTTCCCTCAAAACCCCGAAAACGAGCAAAATCTCAAACACGACGGTTTGAGCGGGTGCTTCTTTAAGAAAAAAGAAATGCTGTGGTACACGGGTGAGTATGCAGGCATAAGTGTGGGTGCTCCGATGTGGCTATGACTTCACGAATGTTGGCGTGAAGACATGTAAAATCATGAATAAATTTGTCCAAACAAGTTCAGCTATCTAGTGTGGTCCCAATCTTTTCCTCTGCGGTTAGAATGGCGACCACAGAAGCTTGTCCAGCGTGTTGGTCTAGTTCTGCAGCTATAAACAGGAAAGCTGCAACAGAAACGCAGGTGAATAACGTTAACAAGAGGAGGACAATGAAACTCTCAAAATCGAAGAAGTCATCAAATGGGATGAAGATCTATCGAAAAACCTCATGTTTTTAAACGACACGCGCGCGATTGTGCCGCATACTTCTCTACTCCGCGAAAAAGGCACTTCCATCGACTGTACCATCTTTATCGATGTTCGGCGTCATCTTGTGACTGAAGGGGACATGTATAGCGGAAATCAGCGAGAAACACAGGGAGAGAATATGCGTGGCGGGATCCAGATGTGCCTAGTTTTATCGTCGACACCTCTGCGCAAGCGACCGACAGTTGCGCTGTTATCGCTTCGAGACCACGCGAAGCCGTCCTGGATTTTGCCGCCGCCAGCATAGCCACCGCCGTATAATTCACTGCAATGGTTTCTCGAAGGAAACGTGGTTCCGTAAACCGAAACACAAACAAATCTGGTGTCAAGCAACAGTCTGGTGTCAAGAAACAATCTGCTGTCAATAAACAGCCTCCTGTCAATAAACAATCTCCTGTCAATGAACAAAGGTGAGTGAAGATAGGAGGAATTGGAAGCGTAGATTGGAGAATGGTTGCGGTGAAGCGAGGATGTGTTGATCTGGGCGGGTCCCTATGTTTTCTTGTATTAGAGAGAAAGTTAAAATGCATCAAATCATAAACAAATTGTCCCAAATTGGGAAACAACTTCCCGATCTGTGTAATCCTGTGCAGTGCCATAGTCCGATGGAGGAGTCTGGATTCTTGAGATTACCTTTCTTGTGTGGCAGTGATTTTCTTTGATTGTTTTAAAACAGTCGTAAGTTAATAACATTTTCGCCTTTCATTGTCTAGCTCAGAATCTAAAATTTCTCAGAGTTAATTGGACGTCCAGTCTTTTTTGTCTTACCTTTCTTTATTGATTGTGAGAGAGCTGATTTCGATCCATATTATAAAAATGGCTGCGGCATTGGGTCCCCATATCTTCTGAAGCTCAAAATGTTCAGTTATGCAGGCATAGGAACAAACCGAGGACTCATTATTCTAGAAACTGCTCTAGATCTTGAATGTAAAGTTTTTTTCTTTTTTGCTGCAGAGTTGACTCCTCACCTAGAGACTCCATGAAGAACTCTTTCTTTTTTCTTCTGCGTATGAGCTTTCTTTTTGTCTGCATTTCGTAAAGAGTGACTGGAAGGCAAGGTTTCGTTTTGCCTTTCTGTTTAATGGTCGTTAAAGGGCAACATAATACGCATTGTTTGATTTAGTTCCATGTCGGGTGTGCGGTCACAGGCGTCAGGATCAAGCAGTCGTATGCGGATCCGCAATTTCCCTGTACAGGATTTTCATACGATTATTTTGCTTTTGCGAAAGGAATCAAATTTAAAAATTTTCAGGCGGCTATGGACGAAAAGTACGTTACGCAGGTGTGGGAAATGTTGAAGAAAGCCATCCAGGAAATTCAGCGAAAAAACAACTCCGGTCTCAGTTTTGAGGAGCTTTACAGAAATGCTTATACAATGGTATACAACTTTGCTACGTCCATCTATTAGTGTTTTTCATCCCGAATCATCATGTATGATCTAAATATAACAATTTAGGTGTTGCATAAATACGGAGAGAGGTTGTACACAGGTCTAAAACAAGTTGTGGAGGACCATTTAAGAAACTACGTGAGTCCCTTCTCTTTGTGATGCATTTTTGCCCTTGGAAGATTCTTCTTCTTTCTTTCATTCTCTTTCTTTTTTCTCTTTTTTTTTCTTCTTGTAGTTATTGCATTAAGAATTGTTTCGACATGATTCACTTGTTCTTGTTTCTCCGCTTATCCCAATATCGAGTAAGGATCTCTTTACTTTTCGGATTAGTCGAGTAATTTAGTTGCGTTTTCTAATTTCAAAAACAAAGCCTTGTCATTTACCTTTATTTGACACATTGTCCATGTCCATGTAAGTCTTTCAATTGACTTTAGAGCTCTGCTCTACTGAAATTGGTTAAAAGATGTACTCATTGGTTTTTAAGAAAAGCCATCTCTGAACGTAGATCCTTGTTATTCGATGAATTTTATTTTTCAGCTCACTGATTTCGTTCCCACCTTTATTTTCATCTATGCGTTGCTCATATGGTTTATTTTCCCAGGTTCGTGTGAAGATCGTTGAATCTCTCGACTCTGGTAATTTCCTGGAGGTCATGAATGAGGCATGGAGTGACCACACAACCGCCATGGTACTTTTTCTTGCAATTTTGCTTTTTTTCCTCGTGTTGAATTGATTTTTTGTTCGTTTTCCATCGAAATATTATATTATCGTCTTCTAAATTTCATGTTCTGAGTATTATTGACCTTAAATTTTCCAACGGTGGATCCATTTCGGACCACCTTTGCGAATGAGCCACAACCAAGATTACTATCACAGATTTTATTCGGCTCACTCTGATGTTGTCCCCTTAGCTAACTTTTTTCCGCTATGCTCTTAACACATAAAATTCTTAGTACTTAGTCCATGAGAAAAAGTTGGGAGGTGTTACAAAGTAGGCGATTTTTTCTTAGATCGTTATCGATGCTGTTTTCGGTCTTGTGATGATTCGTTCTCCTGCATAATCCTTATCTGTCAAATTTGTTGTGCCTTCTAGGTAAAGGTACATTCCAGCTGGAATTTTACAAATTTAAATTTCATCACTGATTTTTTGGCTTATCTTAATCCTGATTTTCTTTCGATTTTCACTTTTACCTGAGTTGTTTGGTTTGTGATTTTTTTTCTTTGAAAAAAAAAAACTTGTTTTTGGACTCCATATCTGATTATTTTCCAGGTGATGATTCGTGATATCTTGATGTATATGGATCGTGTGTACGTGGAGCAAAATAAGGTCGAGCAGGTCTTTCACTTGGGCCTAGCCATCTTCCGGTTTGTTTTCTTTTCTTTTGCTGAAGTACACTCTATGGTTCGCGTTTCTTCTTCTTGTGCAATGTATGCTAATTCCATATGCTTTTTCAGCGATCACGTTCTTTATCAGGACTTTATTCATCTCCATCTGAGGACAACCATTCTATCGCTCATTCAGCAAGAGCGACGTGGAGCTGTTGTAAACTGGTAAATTTGACGAAATTTTTGTTTCACAAGGTTTTTCTTCACGCATTTTCTTTTAGGACAGGAATAAAGAGCGCATGCCAAATGCTAGTTGCTCTTGGCATTCATTCTCACGATGTTTACGTGGACGAGTTCGAAACACCTTTTCTTGTCTCCACTGCTGAATATTACCGATGCTTGAGCATGTGCTTTCTGGTTTCCAACAGTGCCAGCTTGTATGTGAAGAAGGTGAGGAGAAAAAGGACATTTTCATCTACTGTTTTATTTGCTGTTGTATTTACTTATTATTTATTACTATATACTATTTTTATTACTATGTACTATTGCTGTGTATTTATCACTATACACTATGTATTATTTACTGTTGTTATTCTACATCACCAGCACGAAATACTGCAAAAGGAAGTAACTGTCAATTTGGCCTATGGTAATACTTGGCACGATAGGGCAACGTTATTCACTTTTTCGGTGTCATCCACACCACAAGATTCGCACAACATGGCTCACCTTGTTCAAGACCATTGAGTTGCGGCCATCCAATGGTTGTGTTTTTCTCATTCTCGGTATATTGTGTTTCATCGAGGAACATAGTTGTGAAAATATTAGAGTAAGAGAGAGCGCGGCAAATAGTGCGGTATTCGAAGAGGCAGGCCGGGAATGCAGGTCATAGGCACAAATACTCGGCAGTCACTGTTTTTGGAACGGACTATAAATAGTGAGCTCTGCGCAACCTTGCTATAAAATTCTCGAAGCAGAAGTTTCTAAATGTGCTAGGTTTAATTCCTCATCTAATTCAATTAGTCTTTATTACGTCTACAGATTAGCCCTTTCTCACAAAATCCCGAAAAAGTCATTGTCTGTTTATGTCTTCACATGTAAAAGGCTATCCAGATGAAAGATGAGTTTTTCTTGCTATTCTTTTTACCAACTTAATCAACGAAAAGAGCGAGTAGTAAGTTTGCCACTATGCTTTGTGTGGAGGGTGGCTGTTATGAAGAAAGATAGGTTGTGGCAGCTGCCGAGTGCACCGCGCATCCTCTACAAAGGGGTTCCCTGGAACTAATGCATATGCTCCACTATCCTGTTCGAAAGGTCGAAGACTATTCGGTATGGTGCTGGCCTTAATGTGAATTTCCTAGGACTTAACCCAAAAACTAATAGCATACAAACATATATTTATATTTAGTTTTTTAAACATATATATTTGAAAAATTTTAATTGAAATCAGGTCTTAACTGCTACCTCCTGCTGTCTTCAACTTGACAAGGTTACAATCATTTTATTTAGTGTAAAATACTCATCGCACTTATAACCGTGAAGCCCTCAAATCCCCTTCCAGGCTAGGGGCAAGGTCGCCTTTGTATGAGATATTGACGGACGGGTCAACTATTGCTAGCTGTTTCTTCCTGGCATACACCCTTACCTGGGATATGGGAGGAACCCAATATGATCAGCTTAACAGTCTGTGCAATGCACACGGTGCAGCACTCTATGTCTATTCGCTATAATCTTATGATAAGGTTTACAACTTTTGGTAGCATAAAAAGTTTCCATCTGAATTTTTTTTTCATTTCAAGGTCGAACAATGCATCCGGGAAGAGTCAGAAAGAGCGAAGAGGTATTTGGATCCTCAGACTGAGAGTAAGGTTCTTGATGTGAGTTGTTTGTTCATATAAAATCAGATTTACTTCAGAAAATGCTTGTCACCTCCTGTAAAAACTTCAAACGACTTATTCCCTTTGAGGTCCGGTGTTTAGGTACTCGAAAATGTACTCATCAAAGACCATATGCACACGGTCGTCAACATGGAGCATAGCGGTGTTCATGTCATGCTCAGTAATGATAAGGTGTGTTTTTTTTTCAATGGGGAAGTGATTTAGGCTTAAAGGCAGTGTCCAGGCAGAATCTTCACTATTAGTACCCAAAGCGGATCCAGTGCCCAGCCCGCCCCTTCAGTGATCTCGTGAAAACAGATCAAATCTTGTCTGAGTTGGTCAAGACATGTTCCGCTGTGTGACAGTCTGGTCCCTCTCCATTCCCTTATGCTGGGGACGGCACTCTTCCCAACATGGGTCGGCCTGTTGAACACGTGTTCTTGAATTTGACACGTATTGTAATCGATATCGGTCAAAAACCAAGGAAAAAAAGGAATAAAATATTTTCGAGGCATATTGTATGTTGTAGGCCATGGTTAGCACAAATTAGCTGGTTTTTCTTGAATGCGGAGGCCTCATAGTCTCCTTTTCAGTTTTCACCGGACACATCGTAACAGTTAGCCTTCTAAAACCGCGAGTTTGAAGGTTTCTATGGCTAAAATCTATACATTTGCAATCAGCTCGTCGAGAAGAGTAAGAGGATGCCGGATTTGAAGCATCGAAATTTTTGCCTGCACACTGCCTTTAAGTTTTCTCCTGTAATCATGCGTTATCATTTGTTTAAAATCATCGCTTCTCATGTCTGGAAGTGCCTGAGTTCAAAAACGTTTGGGTCTCTGAGAACGTAGACTGAGAAGTTTCGATGATTTTCTATGCGGACTCAGGTTCCGCACATTTACTTTTGTCTTTGTGAGCCTCCGTTTTGCAATAGGTTTTGATTGGCATCCCTCTATTCAGTTCGATCAGCTGGCTTCTCTTTACGGTCTTCTGCAGCGTGTGGAAAATGGACTGAATGTGATGGCTGATGCTATGAGCAGGTAATGATTCAATCTTAAACATCATCTCGCATCCACGTCCCGTCCGCATTTTATTACGGTTTTGTACTTTTTTTTTTGTTTTGATGAGAAAATCTCAGGTATCTTCATCAAACTGGTGTGGCCACGGTGCGAGAAGATTGCGAACGGACACCTGTTGTGTTTGTAGAGGTGATTTGATTTGATATTTTGTTCTTATTCTATTTACTGGACTGATTCGGAAAAGTATCATTCGCAAGAATGGAGTGGAGGTGTTTCGATTACAAAACCCAAGTTCACTTATCCATCAACCTCTCAGTTGTCACCACTCACACCACACTGACCGTTGTTGCGAACTCTTTTGCTTTGTGCATAAGTTGACAGCATTTTTTTTTTCAGGATTTGCTGGAATTGAAAGAAAGATTCGACGAGTTCCTCCTCATGTCTTTTCAACGCGATAAGATGTTCAAGAATAGGATTCAAACCGAGTTTGAAAAATTCATCAATCTCAACAAGAACAGTCCTGAGTACCTCTCTCTGTATATGGACGAAAAGCTGCGCAAAGGACTGAAATCCGTAAGTTCCTCACAGACCACAGGTTCATATCTACTAGAGATTTTTGTTTTTCTTTTTTTTGTTGCTTTTTTTTCGAAATTCGTGGACTTTTTGATTCACCACTTTTAAACGAGTTTCATTGTTCTTGTACCAACAAATGCTCTTGAGAAAAAACTAAACCTCACTACTATTTGTATAATGCGCCTACAAAACACGTGCATTCCATTTTTGCTCACCATCTTTGTGTGTGCCTCTTCAGTGCTGACCCATGTCGCCGATGGCGGTTCCTGTAAACGTCATGCGCGAAATCTGCAGAAGTGGAATCTAGTTCATTGAGATCACCCATGGTAAACATGTTAAAGTGCCCATGTTTATCTTTTATACGTATCCACACATTTCCTCGATATCACCTGCTTTCATTCTCCTCTTGCCTTCTGGCCTAACCTGTCCAAACGGGTGGTGAGGCACGCCCTACAATCGGTGGAGTTGTATGCATGAGCGGCCTTGTTGAGCTGGTGATTTCCCTTCGCTGCTTTTTTCACATCAACAATTTTATCAATTGCTGTGATATCTCGTATCTCTCTGTGAGTGTGTGAAGTTGACCGTGAAAAAGCAGGTAGCTCATCACATGTAGCTTTTTTTATGGTAAACACTGGGTGGCCACTGTTAGGAGAAGTCCACTTTGTAAGCGTTTTATAAACGGGAGTACCAGTTTCAGTTGCAATCGTTTAAGATTGTTTTTTTTTCTTCTCAAAACTGGGTCTCATTACAACACTGAACCGTTTATAAGAACGATTTTGACAACGATTTCATGTTCCACTCCCTGAGCTTGTATAGGCCCAATTTTCTATGTTCTTCTCCGCGACCTATTTTAAGTGGCGACTTATGCGAGTTTATGAGGTTCGATCAACGCGATTCCGCTCTTTTGCTTGCATTTATCTGGAATCTTCAAGTTCTGCGGTTTTTTCTCTCATTTTGATCGCTCTTCCTTCTAATTTCTTTTTTTAGGAGAATGACGAGAATGCCGAGAAGTTACTCGATAAAGCAATGGTTTTGTTCCGTTTCCTTCAAGAGAAGGACGTCTTTGAAAAGTGAGCCCTTTTCTCCTTTTGTCGTTAGGAAAACAATTCTACCTTCCAGGTATTACAAACAACATATGGCAAGGCGTTTATTACTCGATAAGAGCATTTCTGATGACATGGAAAGGATGATGATTAGCAAGCTGAAGGTTGTTCCTTTTTCTCAATTTTCAGATATACAGTCAGGAGTATGGCTGTTTTAGACGGAGTGTGGTTGTCACTTCACTCTAAAGTTGGAAAACATGTTCCGTGACAAGGAGTTGTGGGCAACGCAAGCCACTTCATTCAAAGAGTACCGAGAAAATGTAAGTTATCAAAACTTTTCGCTGCATTTGAAACTGTTCCACTCCATGTTTTGACCTGCATTTTGAGTGTATTTCCTATATTCGCTTGCTAGTGTAATTTCCTATGATCCGGAACAGAGCCCGTTCGGCACACCTTACTGCCAATTCGTCAATTATGGCTTATTGAGTTTTTTTTAGAACATACGAAATTCGAGGGAGGGAAACTCTGCGAGTGGAGTGAGTGCATGTTATGTTATGTTTCAATGTTCTATGAGCATTCATCGTTTTCACATCTTAGTTACTCTCAGTTGTCGTTCGAGGAATTCGCTAAACAAATTGATTCCAGTACATGCGAGGTGGAAATGTGATTGACATTTCTGTACGTGTGTTGACAGCGGGAATTTGGCCGACTCAAAGCGTCCCTGTGTGTATACTACCTTCAGCTTGTGAACAGGCGTTCAATGTAAAGTGTTTTTCATTTCTTTTTTAGTGATTATGTCCGGTTAATATAGGTTAATACTTTTTTAGATGTTCAGTAACTTCTACGTGAGCAAACACAACGGCCGAAAGCTTACTTTGAACACAATGTTAGGTACAGCCGACGTGAAAGCTGTCTTCTACGGAGGAGGCACTGCCGGTGCTGCTGCTAGGAAAGTACGATTTCTTTCATTACTAATACGAAGTCGACAGTTGAGTTGAACTCAATATTTACGTGCTGCTTTCATATGGGTCATCAAATTGTAGGCTACTGTCTTTTTTCTATGTTGGTGAAGGTGGACTCTCATTGCTGTGGCCGTATAATTATGAATTCTCCCAATATTACCAAGATGGGATGGCCAGGCAGCTTTTTTTCCGCTCAGGAAGATTAGATGCAGAGTATAGGGGGAGAATAAATGTACTCAACAACTTATGTTAACGAATGAATTCACTGCCTTGATTCAGTTTTTTCGCGTCCATGTGGAACGCGTACTTTTAAACTTGACGGTTACAAAATTGAGGCGACGCCGAATTCATATAGTCCTCACTATGCTTACTAATATTCAAAACATGACTGGACCGATACGATAAGCTTTGGTAGGTTCTCCCCACGTTATTCGACGTGTGCCGCATAGTGTTGTAGTGTACATAGCGGCCTGCAGAGTTGTGAACAAACTTGGTAGAAACAGTACATTTTGAGGCTGTTGACAGTTTCTTTCATACGATGTTTGTGATAGTTTTTCTACGGCTCTAAAACTGAATATCCTTGTATAATTGTTTAGAATTCAGAATTTACCCTTGCAGGCCAGCACATCAGATGCGCCTCCACGTGAGTGCCGGAAGGAAGAGAATAAGATTCTCATGGTTAACACTCATCAGATGGTCATTCTCATGTGTTTCAACAGTCATCCTCGCCTTACTTTCCAAGCCCTTCTGGTTAGTGCACGTTCGAAATATATGCATAAATGTCCAGTTTACTTCGGTTTTTGGGTATATTCTTTTGTTTGGTTTCAAGCCATCGGTTCTATTTGAGAATAATTAATTGCAGGATCACACCAATATCGCAGAAAGGGAACTGAAACGTAATCTACAGTCACTTGCTATGGGTAAACCCACTCAACGCGTTCTATGCAGGAAGGGAAAAGGAAAAGACATAGGCTTGTTTTCTTCTTCTTTTTTTTTCTTGTCATTTTTCCTTGATTGCTTTGTTTTCTGACACGTGTATGTGGCACTAAGAATTTTCTCGATACAAAGAAGGTTTTGCACAAGTTGTGTCAAAGAACAGGGTTTAAAATACTTCTGATGACGCGCAATGGCAGTCTGGGTACACTCCACTTTGTTTACTACCCAGGTATATGATCCTTGCCAACAAGAATTAAGCCAATTTATCAAGCAAAAGTGGAGTTCTTGAGTATTGGACTGGTAAATTTTACAAATGGATTCTAAGAAGCTGCTTGATTGTGTAATACCCGCTATCCCTCTAAGAACTGGTGAAGATGCTTGCAAATTGGTAATCGATTGGCAAGCTGTGCAGTGAATATGGTGGATGAGTCAGACTTTTGCAGCAGATCTCATCCCATATTCGGAATATTACGTTGAAACATATCATTAATAGTTTGATGTGAGGAATCTGCAGGAGATTTGGATCTATTCTCCAACGGAAGTTTTAATGTTTGATGTTGATGCAACCACAGGACGTCGTCTTTCGTTTTAAGAAACAAGTTTTCGTTAAAAATCGCTATATATCTGAGAAATGCGCACTGATCTACACGAAAGAAGTACATTGAAAGACTAGCTTTGAGCTTGACTGCAGCCTCTCACATATGTAGTTTTGAGTGGATCAGCTTTAAAATTTCCTTTCGCTTGTTCGCTGTCCGTCGCTGGTTATCGCTTAGGGTCTTCCAAATTTCTTTACTGATCTTCATCACGAAATTTCTGACATCTACATTGCATGTGTACGACCATTGACGTCTTCTCGGCTAATTTCAGTCTAGATATTGCGAGTCGTTTTTGCAATTTTACGACCACATTTCATTGTGGTACTACATTGTTAATAGGAACACTAATATGCTTGATTTTTTCGTTTGAAATGGTGTAGAATCGAAAGCCAGATGTGCCCTTCAAATGATACAGTTTATGAGGTGTTGCGCAAATAATTGCCATTTGCGTATGCACAAGTAAACTTTTTTCTTCCGTACAGTTTGGGCCACGTCAAGCCTGCTTGTGTCATACCCTCGTTGGGTTTCTTCTACTCTTTCAAATGCTGCTTCAACCTTCCGGCTAGCTCTTTCTTGAGTTTTTCATGGGGTCACGAACAAATGATAAGCCGACGCGAATTTCGAGTGATCATGCTTTATGACTTCAACGCTGAGGGCAGGAATGGATGTTCGTTTTCCTAATGTTTCGAAACATTTGCCTCCAACTGGCATGGCAGGAAAGGTTTAAAGGTGAACATCTATGATCTGACTGATGAACAACGCCTCTTCCAATTTAACTTGTGTTGTAACTTAATTTTTCGCCAAAAAAAAAAACGATCCATACTCCGGAGGGAAAATGGATTCCACACCATAATAGGAACCGCGAATGTGTATGGGTAGAGACGTTTCACCGCTTCTAATTTTTCTCAGAGCAGATCTTCACCCTAGGGGGGCTATGATAGGAATTTGCTGGTGTAAAGGTGCGGTCCACCGTAGCCATCTACAGCCTAGTCAGGCATTCACAGGAGAGTACTGTTGTTGTGTTTCCGAGTTGACCTTCAGGAAGCTGCTACGAACGTGTCCGGTAGTGGCAAATTGAAGCAGGCTTTTCCTGCACGCTAAGCTAGGATCACGCCGGCCCCTACACTTCAAAATTCACGCAACAAACTAACGCAGTAAGGCACTCATTATCCGTTATCCTCAGACCTTTTACCTAGCATCCAATTGAGTGTGTGCTAATTTGATGAGGAACGTTGTGTTTGAGTGGAGTTACAACATTTTGAACTAAATTATCCGTCTCGGCAATTAATTAAATCACAACATAGAATAGATAGAAGAACATGCGAGTGAAAATTTTCAGGTCATGAGCCTTCGTATTGCAAAGGCCTCTATTTTTTCTACGTTAACTTGATATTTGGGGTAAAACCAAGCTATCAGTCATGATGACCTGATCGTCGTACATGCTTGATATTAGGAACCTCATAGATACATTACTACTTCCGCTGTGGTTATTCAGACGCTACGGACGAATTCTCGGTTAACGACAACTTCCAATCAAAGTTGACTCGCATCAAAGTGCAACTAGTGACGTTCAAAGGTGAAACTGAGCCAGAGAAAAAGGAGACCAGAACGAAGGTGAATATTTCGGGTTTCTGAAATTTTCTAGGATTCATGGATTCTGTTCGAGTTTCTTTGCTTAGGTGGAAGATGACAGGAAGCATGAAATAGAAGCAGCTATTGTTCGTGTGATGAAGTCACGAAAGGTTCTCGATCACAACAATCTCATCACAGAGGTGAGCTGAACACCAACATGGTCAAAACGTAACCTCCAAGTTCAACGTAATCTTAATGGTAAGTTTTCAGGTTACACAGCAGCTCAAACATCGCTTCCTACCAAATCCGATTTTGATCAAGAAGAGGATAGAATCTCTGATTGAACGAGATTATCTGGCGCGGGATGCTCACGATCTCAAGCTTTACAACTATGTGGCATGATCTGGAAAGGTGTTTCTTTTGCTTTTGCTTCCCTAGGAAGATGCTCTATCTCACTCGCTCATACTTTTCGTGTTTTCTGATTTGACAGAAGGATATACTCATTGGCAAAACTTGTTTAGTCTTTTGGTGTTCAATGCTTATGTTATATTGGAATGCGGCAACTTTTTGCCGTCGAGATATAGTTCGTCGCTCTTACCGTAATTTTGAAAAAATCTTTGTAAAACAGCGTTTCCAACCGCGCTCTCTCTGGTAAAGTCTTCAATGAGTTGCCTTGTCTGTATCAGTTACTTCCTTTTCTGTCTGTTTACTCGTTATGATAAGTAATTATGGATTACTTGAACTTCCTGGGCATAATTATTTATCTATCCGAGGGTTCCTATTACAACCACATAAGAGTGGAAAAACAGATTGTATGTCATCTCACTGGTAGGATTCTTTGCTTATTTTTCGGCAGTTCTAGTCAGTGTCCCACGACGCTGCGTTATGTACTTGCTGGCTTATTTTGCGACGAGTTCATTCAAATTAGTCCACATACACTTATTATTCGTGCTGCTGAGGTGATCAATAAGTAGTCTCTTGCTGTTGGAACTGGACTTGTCTAGTTCATGGCAGACCTTTGCAAAGATCTGGGGACAGCGTTTCTTCTCTTTTTTTTAGCTGTTCTGGTTGCTCTTGTGCAACATGTAGATTTCTATGGTTATAACATGCTGTAAATGACGGGTTGTCTTCATCCTCATGTCTGTTCTTTTACGGCTTGATGTTTAGTTAAGTGATGCTTTGCATTTTCTTTCTTTTTGCACGACCATTCTATGTAGGAGATAGCGAATTTCAATTTTCATTATCGCCACCCTTCTGTCGTTTTCTATATCATACTGTGAACATTATGTGAATGTATTTCTTTTTCGAAGAAAGTAAAGAATAAAATGTGCATGAACATTGTGCCATCTTATGTACACCAAGCAATTGCGAACAATGTGATGAATTTGCGGTATGTAGCGGTTATGACAACCAAATAAAAAAATCGAGGGAAGGGTGACAAAATCTCAAAATCTTCTTGTTCCTCAGCCTTTTTCCCCTCCGTAGCAGAGTCCGCTTTGTTGATCCTTTGACGCCATATTGCCGCCCTGTCGTGCGCATGGTCGAGAAAGATCCTAGCCACATTGAGGTCGGCGTGCAGAATGTCAAGCAATCGTTGTTTCTGTCGCCCTTGTGGTCGCTTTCCTGGTACGTCTAGATCAGAGTTCGGCACAAGCTTAGCTCAAGCAGAAAAAACTAAGAAGTCCCTTTTGACCTAGCCAAGAATCTACGAAGCCCCCATTGTAAACAAGTTAGAACAAGTTTGTTTGAAGAACGCTGGTTCCATTCAACTCACATCGACATGTCCACCAGGGATGAGCGGATTATCCGTATCCGGTTATCCGTTTTGCCGTAATACGTAGGTTTTGGCCTATCCGTTATCCACACCGTTATCCAGGCTTTTGGCGCAGGATAACGGTGCGGATAACGGACAAGGCAAAGTATAGTGGCATCATTTCGCACGTTCACAACAGAGGAAAGCTTCCATTCAAGCAAGTATTACTCTGTCTAGCGCGTTTTACGTCATCACTGGTTTCGAACCTTATAGAAAGGTAGTAGAAGGTGATGCAGATTTTTACCTGCCGGAAAAAGAATGCTCTTGACCACGTTTTCTGGTTCGTATGACAGAGTGAGGCAATAACCTTGAAACCATTATTTATTTGTGAAATCATCGACAACGGTTAATGTTTGGCCATTAACAACGTTGAAATTGGGGACCTTACAGCTTACCGATGAGCGGTGCCTCTTCCTCCTCAGGTTCGTTTCGAATATCCAGAGAACCCTACTGTTTCTACCAACTTTTGAATCGTCTGATCAAATATCGTATGAGAGGCAATACGATAACAATAGTCAGTCAGTGCTAGAAAGTCTATCAGAACCAGAACTCTACAAGAGATATATGAAGCAAACCCTCGACCCCTTAGGAAGCTGTTGCTTTTATGGCTAACACTAGTTGCTATACTTACATCTCTCCATAATGAAGCTATGCTCAGCGTCGTGCTCAGAATCGCGAATTTTGATAACTAACAAGACGAAGAATTTGTGATCATTCCTTTCCACGATATTCATGTCGTACCTCACTTTTATCATTCTTGTGAAAGGTGGTGACATTTGTCACTCTGAGTATTGTAGAAGCTAGTGTTTTGTAGCATCTGGACCACTTATCCGTTATCCGTTACCCGGTAATTTTTGGCATATCCGTTATCCGCACCGTTATCCGGGTCGTGAAAAATATCGTATTCGCTCATCCCTGATGTCCACACGAGGTAACAGGAGTTAACAAGTAAAGTGGCGGCGGAGCACATTAATAAGCTGGCACTGTCAAATAATTTTATAAAATTCCAGCTAAAATTCGAGAAGAAATGGAGATCTCGGTGGCTTTTGCCATTAGTTTGATAGAGCAATATTTCCTGAATACAACAGTGCGAATAGAATTGGAAATAATTGGTTTTGGAAGAAGTTATTTGAAGAAATTTTGCCCAAATGGTGTTGAAGACCGTTTTTTATCTATTTTTTTCCGCTGTAACTGAATAAACGGGGCTATTTTCTTACCCACTGAAACGAGTACAATTGGAAACATTTGCTTTTAGAGAAGGTTGTCTGACGAAAATTCTCTGGACTTGTGCTGAACCCTAAATTTTATGATAAATTTAGGGTTCAGAGAATTCCTGAGCAATATCTCCTTTCAAAATCAAATAATTCCAATTTCCTCTGGCGGTTGGCAGTAGCGGCGTACTCGTAATTTCACCACAAAGTTTGAATAGGATCCATTCAGTACCAACGGTGCTGTGGGTACTGCGGGGCACTTTTTCACCTATAACTCCTCCCAAAATCAATTGAATCCAATTTTTTTTTGGATTTGGATAGAGCATTGCCAGTGCAGCCATGTGCTTATTTCAGCCGGATCCGTGCAGAACGTTTCTTTTTATGAGCACTGACAGCAGTGCTGTATTCAGAATTTTCGCATGATAACCGGTCAAACTCGTTTCAAAATCAAACAAATCCAATTTCCTCTGGCAACTGGTGCTAGAGTCGTACTCGTAGCCTTAATACAAAGTTAGAGCAGGATCCGTTCAGTACCAACAGTGCTGTGAGTACTGCAGGGTACTTTTTCAGGTGTAACTCCTACCAAAACCAATTGAATCAAATTATCTCTCAGAGTTAGATAGTACATTGCCATTTGCAGTCATGTGCCTGTTTCCAGAAATATCCGTGCAGAACCTGTCCCTTTGCAAGCGTTGGAAGCAGTGTTTTTGGCAGAATTTTCGCATGATAATCCCACATACTCTTGCCAAAATCAATTTATTCCAATTTCCTACGACAGTAAGAGTAGGAGCAGTATTCGTAATATTACTGTGAAATTTGAGTAGGATCCGTTTAGTACCAGCGATGCTGTGGGTACTGCTGGGTACTTTTTCAAGTGTATTTTTTAAAACAAATATTAATTTTATCCTTATTTCAGTCAGCATTAATAGAATTAATGAATGAAAAATTCTCAGGTTCAATCTCCTTTCTTTGCTCTTATTTCTAAAGTTGCGAATGAGTATTCAACCAAGGTCCAAGTCACAGGTACGAAGTCCCTTTTGCTCACCTTATCCCTTACGTAGCCCCGCTTGCCTTGAGTCAAGTCTTTGCCGAGGTCTGGTCTAGATCCTACAGGCTTTATCGCCTTCGGTATGAAGAATGTGACCGAACCATCGTAGAAACTCTTCACGGAGCTTGTCGGCTATCAAAATAACCCCAAATCGCAGTCGTATGTCCTGGTTGCAAATGCGATCGAGTTGCGTAAAGCCATCCATCCACTGCAGCATTCTCATCTCCATGACGCTAATTCGACGTTCCATTTCCTTGGTGACGAGTCAAACATCCGGCACTATAGAGCGCAACATGGCGTTCGGTAGATCTTCGACTTGAGGCGATCTGCGATGTCCTTGTCGCACAGCACACCTGTCAGTGAGCGCCACTTCAGCCACGCAGCGTTGACGAGTGTAATGATTTCATGAGCAAGAGTGCGGAAAGATAAAACCATTGAACCGAGGTATTTAAGCGTGGCGGCTCGCGGGAGATCTGTGCCATTAACTGTGACAGTACCGGACTTGTGTTCATCGGTGGTCAGCTACACGGTCTGCTTGATGCTGGGGCGAAGGCCGACCCGTGCCAGCTGGTCACTCCACGCTTTCGTCTGCCGTTCCCTTGGCTTCGAATGCTAGCACTACGTCGTCGGCATACACTAGCGTCCAAGGCAGTGGTCTCTGAAGGTCCTTTGTGAGAGCGTCCATGACGACGATGAAAAGGATCGAGGAGACGACTGAGCCTTGGTGTTAGCCAATGGTTATGGGGCACTCGATCGACGTGCCGGGGCCTCCTGCACTTCACTCCTGCGATCGGTGCAAAACATCTGCACCCAGTTTGAGTTCATCGAGATTGTTTTGAAGCTGCAGTGCGTACCAGATTACTTTGTGTTGAAGGCGATCGAAGGCCTTCTCCAGATCTAGGGAGGATGGGTGCAACGATAATTTCTTCTCACGATGCTTCTCGATCAGGGGGGGGGGGGGCAGTGGATGGCGTCGGTAGTGCCTCATACGGATACAATGCCGCACTGGTTGGGAGATAGTTGAACGAGTTAACATCCGACCATTAATCATATGTACGTTCGAAGATCTTCATGGTATGCAGCAACAGACGGATTGGACTCTACTAGTTCGCGCAGTCAGTGCTACCTTTGCCCTTCCAGATCAGGGTGTTGGTGCTCTTCGTTGCCAGTCTTCGTGCACCTTTTTTGCTATGACCAGTTCGAAAAATTTCGTCAACCAGTCAGCGAAGCTCCAACACTGTGACTTCCACAGTTCCGCTGCCATGTCATCTGGACCATTTTGCCTGGCTTCATTCGCCTCTGTGCAAAAATGGTCTCTTCGATGATGATCGGCTGCACCGGTCCGGGAGTGGGCGGAATTTCTGAAGAGGGAGGATGGACAAGTTCTTCCGTCGAGATGTCTCAGGAACGATGCCTCCATTGCTGCGTCGCCATCTTGCCATTCATCAGAAGGTAGCTTTGTTCATCGTTGATACCGTGAAACTTTTGACGTCATCTGCTTGGCGCTAATGCGACTACGCAAGTCGGTAGATAACACCATCTTTCGAGTGACTTCCTCCTGACTTCGTCGTAATGAGTCATATTCGCATCGGCGACAGCCTTCTTCGCAGTGTATAGGTCTTCCAGTTGCCTGCCGTTATATTATCAAGGAAGAGATAGAATAAACGCTTCTTTTTGCCGACTGGACTTTCGTTCTCACTTCCTCCGTCTAAGGCCAGGTCCTTCTTTCGATCTTCCGTCGGTGTGGTTCTTCAGAGCCGAGTTCAGAGTGGGCTGCTGCAAGGATTATCTGTTGCCCTTTTCCATTTTTCATCGACTTTCGTGGTCGGTGGTAACTTGATGTGGGAGGTGACAGTTACTTTTTTCTCTCTCGGTCTCCACCACCTGATTCAAGCCGGTTCGCTTTGCTCGGCGCGCTTTTGATTTGGCGGCAAATTTTCATGGCAGACCAGCGGATGATGTTGCGAGCTGACCGTCTCATAGGGCACGTCCGTGACAAACCTGTGGTCGCGGTACTTCACGAGGACGAAATCGATCTCTATCTTATTGCTGCCACTATAGAAGGAAACTAGGTACATTGGTCGCTTTTGGATTTTCGTCTTCGCTTTGACAAGATTGTGAGACTCGACGAAGTCGGGAATACTTTCGCCATCTTCGTTGCGCTCCCCGTATCCAGAGCCACCGTGGCACCTGGAGCCGTCCTTCGTCACTCCTACTAGGTCATTCAGATCTCCCGCAATGATGACTGTATCTTGTGATGGTACTACTGCGGTCTTCTTACTAATCAGCGCCCAGAAGTCGTTCTTGACTCGTTCTGAGCAGACATATGCTTAGAGGAAGTGAATGCGCCGTATTAGCGTGACGATAGCAGTCTTCAAGAGACGGTCGCTCTCCGCCTGCTATGGAAACCCTCAGCCGTTCAGGGACAAGGACAGTATTTCTTGTACCTGGATTGCCTTTGTAGATGACTTTAATTTGATTTGATTTACTTCATCAATATAACATTAAGACTATTCCGTTAAAAAGAAATGGAACGCCTTGTAATTGACAAGGATCTGTTGGAGGGAATGTGATGATCGTTGATGATCACGATGAAGCGTGGCATGATATTAGTTCCAAGAAGTAAGGAGTCAGCGAACCTACGCACGGAGGTTAGCTAGCATATGACCCGTTTTTGGAGGTAGTTGCAGCGCTTCAGAGTGGATCAACAACTTACAAAAAAAACCCAGTTATCCAGGTGCTGTGTGGCACCTTATCAGTTAACGTATCAGACAAGTGCGACATAGGAATGGAAGCTGTAGATGATTTAGACGGCAACTCAGTTAGAAAGGAATAGAGGAAGTTCAGATAAGATGGAGGCAAAACATTCAAAATTGAAATCTATGCTATCTAAAGCATCTTATAAGATTGCGAGACTGCAGACGTTGCTCCACGTAAAGCTGAAATGCCGACGCTTTGCTGTGTCTGAATAGCATAGGATGCAGCATACAAGATGGACTTCTATAAACCAAAATGAAGAGCATCTTATCTCTGTTCGCGTTGATCTCGACCGCAACAGTTTGCAGGAACTCTGAGAAACTCTTGACGGGAACCAGGGTGCGAACCACACGTTTATGTATTAGAACAGCAACGCCGCCACCGGGACGATCTCCTTCTCTATCGCACCGGTAAACGTAGTAAGTATTGCTAAAGCTCAAAGTAGCATCATGAATGGAGTGTTGTTTGCACCACGTCTCTGTGATGAATACACCGAGAGGATTCTGTGACAGTAACCGATCAAACTAGTTGTGAAAGAAGGGCGAGTCCTGAACTTCCGAATTAGGGATTTTGCGCGGTGACGGAGCCATGCAGACTATTCACTGCTAATAATGAACGTGGTGAAATCTAATAAACTGGGTATTTGGGGCAAATGTCTGCTTCCTAGCCATGAGGAACTCCTAGTTTAGATCACTATTCAGCCAATCAATTGGCTCGAAGAATATAGCGCTCCGGCGTTCCTGGGGAGAGGGAATTGAAAATCCGCATTATAAGGTGGTTTAAGATCGGAACTTTTAAACTCGCATCCCGAAACTAGGGTACAAATCTGCGCTGATACGGAATCGCCGCGAATTGACACGTCAGCGGCCGCTAACTGGTTGACCACCCAATACTGCGCGCATGGAGTGGGAGGTGTTACGAATGAAACGGGCAAGAGATTATTAAGAAGACCCCATACGTGCGATAGTAGGAGCCGGGGGTCCGACCCCCTTCACTTTGGACGGGGTCCGGCAGACCCCCTTCAGTAAAGTGAAGGAGGGGTAACCGGGGCAAAGCCCCGGTAAAAATTATTCCTGTTAGAATTTGTGGATTTCAGGTGAAGGAGTGCGTGAAGGGGGCTGAAGAAGAGGAGAATGAAAATGTTAGTAGAACTTGTGTTGTTTGGCATGACACCACCTCGATTACTAGTTGTGATTGGAGCGCGGAATACAACGCACTGGAAGCAGTTGGAAAGATGAAGAATACCGCTATTAGCATCGAAAATTTCCAAACCATAAAGGGTATCCTAGCATAGCACAAACCTAGTAGATTAAGCATGAATTGAGTTTTTGCGATTCGCAGCTATAGCTTCGATCGTAGCTAGAGAGTTGTTGGTTAGTAAAGAATGAGAGAGCGCCGACAACAAGCGACCGCTCGCAGCAAAGTCCGAGTGCCAAGTGATAAATCCTAATAACAATAGTAACGAGCAGTAGTGTGCACAGGTCTAACAGTACTAGCCATACCATTGACTTATAATGATACATAATGCTGTCTCTGTTCGTAAGGAGACCAAGTTTTATTGCTCATGAATGTTCAGTGAAAATTATGTAGTTAAAAAGGTACAGCCTGATCTACAAATAAATTACGAGCACATAAAAGATTGAAAAATAGGAAAAGTTTTTCTTTCGCCTTTCCTCCTACTAAGAGGTGTGGATCTATTAATTATAACCCATTCCAATGTTCTGTTAGTTTTCCATAATTAATTAATTTTAAGGTTGTGCTTGGTGCTTCATTATACATCATTCAACAACATGAATGGTGTCTGAAATTACTTTAGAGCATAAGTCGTGGGGTTCGTGCGTCTAGGGTGAGCGGGGGCGCGTATCAACCTCTCTCATATTTTCAGATAAGTTTATCTTAATTCCGTAGTTCTCTTCCAAATCTGGGAATTTCTTCCGTTTACTGATTGAATACCTTTCCTAAAGAACCTTTTCCTCTTGATTCTTGACATTGTAGGGTTTTCTTTGCTCGATACTATTGGCGGTCACTGGCTAGGTTGTCCCGCTTTGCCCTTTTATTGATTTTTTTCGATCAATTTAGTGGTCTCGCGTTTGTCAGTTATGCCAAGAACTCGCAATCCGACTAGAATGCTAGGGTTTCCAGTGTCCGCTGCAGGGGTATCAAAAAGTTTCCGGCCTGAACTACTTCCAAACGATCTCTACAACGGTGAAATTCTGTTGTAGTGAAATATACAGTCTATAAAAAAATCGGCGGACTCTCGCTGGGTGCGCGTCGCGGTCGATCTCGTAGATTATCGGTTTTCCGCAGACGTCTCGGCCCTACGGTATCATGGATCGTTAATTTACTCAAGCTAGACCTGTTATTACCCTACAAATTCACCTATATTCAAAACAGATTCCAACGGATTTACCATGGATAATCTCAATGATGCATCTAGGCTCTGGTTTCATAGGATCTCAGGTTGTCGGTGCGACATCGACCGCGGCGCGCACACGCGTGATCTCCTCGCGCGTCGAACGGGGGTCCAACGATTTTTTTTTACACACTATAGGTCCCTCGAACACCTAAATATTTCTCATAGCTCAACTCCAATTTTTAAACCGTTGAAAGAGCTCTTTTTAT
>KN768016.1:0-17092 GCA_000816745.1 Ancylostoma duodenale | reverse complement strand
CGATGAGTTTCCCTGATGAAAACTGATTTAAGCTGCTATCTTTGCCATGGTTTATTGCGCTCTTGCTAACTATGCCATGATTCATTACCCTTAACTGAGGCGAATCGCATGGAAGGGTGTACCCATTTTTATCCAGAGAACTCCTCCGTTTTGCTGGAGCGGATTGGTGTCAAGCGAGAACGACCATGAGGCTAGGATTGAATTTTTGAAAGCTATGTAGGTATCCATCGTTGCAGCAGTTGTTGTTTGTTGTTTTTTTTTTCTGGTGTAACGTATATTAAGGTTTTGCCTTTCTTCATATCCCCATTTGAGCCAACATGTATTTCAGCCCGTTTCTGAGCATAAATTCCTCCACCTCCGAGATGAAATGACAATGCCATTCCCTCTAAGATTTTTTAAAATGGTTTTATGTCATGAAGGAGTTTTTTTTTTGGAGTGTTTTTTTTTCAGCTTAGGAGTCCATGGTAATTGTTGCTGGTATTCATCTGAAAAAAGCGAGTTAAAAATTTCCGAATTCTTTCTTTAGTTGGCAAATTGCAGTTCATTGGGCGCATTTATTCGTAAGCATTCGTCACCGAAAAAATTTCAGTTCGTCAACTCAAGTGGTTCTGACAGATCAAGAATCTCCGAACTCTTTCAAACACAAGTTGTCTGTCACATTCCGTAGAATTCCACAAACAGACGAAGATTGTTGTGGTGCATTTGCAAAAAACATTCATTGTAGAAGGGACAATGTGGGAGGTCTGGGTGCGGAGGAAGTTTAGCTGTTACTTATTGATGTTCTCTTGTTGTGATGGATTTTCCACTGCTTACTTACTGTGAAGTGAAAGCAGCACCAAATGTAACGCTACATGAACTACTGCGGTGTAATTTTGTATATATTTGACGAGATTTCACGTCTTACAGGTATGGAAAGCCGGCGATGTTGCAAGATTACGCGCACAGAGTGCGCCGATGGCTCTGTGCCAAAGTACGTGAAGAGGTACTACAGACCGGTGAGTGGCTACGTCTATCATTAGAATTAAGTTAATAGCCTCCTGAGGACCGAATAAGAACCGAATAATTTGTTCAACTCAATTAATAACTGAAATATGATTCGAAAATTTGAATATTCGAGAAAGAGGGAGTCTATCACCTTTCCTGGATCTCGTTACATTACTGAGACCACCTAGGGTAAGCGTGTCGACGCCGTGTTAACGATGGATTAAATTGTGTGTGGTCAACACGTTTACCCTGGGTAATTTCAGTAATGCATGCAGTCTTGAAAAGTGATTCGCTTCCTTCTTTCAAGCATTCAAACTTATGACTTATTCGAAAGAGATTATACTACTTATAAGGTCTGGCATAACCCCCAAATTTATTGCATATATTTTCTGTGTCATATATAAGTTGAAATACCATTTCATTCATACTCAGACGCGTGAACAGGAACCAATTGTTCGTTGATTTGGCTTTCCGATCGACCTAATCCTGAAGTGATGGCGAAAATCTATCCAATGATTGTCAGGATTGGTAATTGCAGGGAATGCGGAAGTTATACCTCGATGTCCTTTTGGGACAGTCTTTGGGTTTTCCACCCTTTTTTTCCTCAACCAGGAGCTGCTCTCCTTGATCGCAATCGCATGCCGTCCAATTAGCCTAAATAATTTACGACTCTTTTTTCCTTTCAAAGATATCGTTTTTAGCGTGGATCGGACACATGCGTACCGTACCACTATCCGAGATGTTCGCAAAATGAGGAAATGGATGAGCAACCGATCCAATACGAACAAAACTGCCAGGATTTGTGTTTTAAAGGTCCAGAAAAACGTATCTCTCCACTGTTCACATTAATTGACAATTGACAGCGTTGTGCTGACAATTCCTCAACATTCCTCGCTACGTTCTCATCTCCTTGTGTTGTTCATCTACAGCTGAGCTTGAAGAGCTTCAACTACCCTTTTTTCGTTTCTATTTGTACAATTCGTGTTGATCTTGCCTTTGTTGGCTCTTCCTTAGGTCTTCATTGCCCTGTGTTTTTCATCATATCGTGTCATGTTCATGACACACACCACAATCCTTTGATCGTTATCATAATAATGATACAGATTTTTCTAGAAAGTCGTCTCCTTCTAACTAAATTGGTTTTCTTTTATCTGTAACGTGTCATGTTTGTTGCACTAAGTTCTTGAAAAACTCTTACGTGTTCCAAATTAAGGTCAAACGCATAGTACGACAGGTGTTTGCAAGATCTATTTAGATAATTCGTCGATCGTGAAAGGCTAATCTCCGCTAAACTAATGTATTCGTTTTCTCACAATGTGGGCATGTACTATTCATGCATGGATTGGTTGTCGAAATAAAAATGAAAGGACTGAAGTATCCTTCCGTTAATCTTGTTTGTCTCCAAAAACCAAAAATAAAACTGGAAGTTGCATAGCAGTGGAATGCATATTAAACAAGCACTCAATAGAGGAATCCCTTTTCTTCCAAGTTATAATATCTTGGCAGGAGCCCACAGATAGGAATCTGTAGCAAGATTCATCACAGTTCTTGAAAAGGTTCTCGCTCACCCGCCCGATTCACCTCGATGGGTTTTCTTGTCAGAAATAAAACACTCTATGGTCTTGGCTCGCTTCGGAAAATGACAGCAATTAGTTGAAGAAGCAGCGAAACACATCACAGTTCGCCCAAGAAAACTTCTTTACTATAGATGACCGGGGAGTGTACGACCTTCAAGGGAGCGTTCGTGGATATCGCCACTGTACTTGCACATTTATTCGAATGAGTTCGATCATTCGAATGGTTCATTCGAATGATCGAATTCATTCAAAACGTCGCATACTCAAAAACCTCATCATCTGAACGTGTCCGAAAATCGAGGTTTTTTTTTCTACCATCCTCGAATTCATTCGAGCATTCGAATATTCGAATTATTCGACATTCGAGCGGTCGAATAAATGTGCAAGTATAATCGCCACTGATTGTCAACGCCTTTTATTCACAGCTGTACCAGTTGGCTACACTCCTCCCTCCTTTATCCCTGAAATAAGCTCTAGGAGGACGATAGTTTGCTTTTTCACAACAGTGTTTTCTTAACACGGTAAGAACGGTTTGGAAACAGCTTGTGAAATGATGTAAGAAAATTGGATAGGACGTTGACCAAATATTGAAAAAAAATTCCTCCTCGCATCTAGGCCAGGATTACCTTTATTTCAGATGAGAACAGTTTTGTTAGGGCACACGGAAAAAACCTCTTTCTGGGTTTTTGAACTTTCCTCTTAAAGCAGCAGCCACCGTTGGGGACGTCGTGCTGTGAATTCTAATTTCTACAAGCGGTTGCTGTTAACTTTTTTGGAATGACCGTGTAAATGAGCTAGTTGGCAGTGAGGAGCACTGCAGTTCAGAAATTGTTCTACTATATTACGTAACTGAAGCAACTGCAGAAACCGAGCTCTACTCGATGAGCAAACGTGGAATTTGAGTTCCTCACTGCACTATACGTGAGCCGAACCTATTCCAACTCTGTTATCCTCACAGCGGATGCTAGGATTTGTGGACACATAACCGAAAGGAAACTGAAACCTGAGCTCGTAGCAAGCCATCACTCATCTTGGAGCTGAATGGGTCTGCTGAAGAACTGCGAAAATCTGAGTGATTGCTCAATCCCACAATGACAGCAGGAGCATCAGCGGACAGATGAACCTAATCTGACAACAAAGACAAAAGTTGGCCTGGCTAAGTGACCCTAACTCTCAAGCAACACTCAAACTACTGCTCGTAGAAGCGGAATAGCACTCACTGTTAGGAGAATTTCAGCTCAGTGTATTTTCACTTCTTGTGTCTCCTAACATAGCGTTGTGTATAGGATCACCGTCGGTGCTAAACATATGAGCATGCTTAACATCCTATGGATCCTAGCTCTGTAGATCTGCACCACGCCCCATAGACTCAGTTCCCGGTAACGACAGTGTTAACTATTATGTACATAATAGAACCGCAAGCTTTATGATTGTCACTAACGCAATTTCCAGAGAACAAAAAGCCACGCCCATTAAGGGTAAATATGTAGGCCTTACGGATGTAGCCATACGAGCACGACGTGTGCGAGAAGACGGTGGGAAGTGAGGCCCAGTAGCCCTCAGACAAGGTAGGAGCACCCCTTAGCGGGGTAGCAGTTCGACGAAGCAATTTTCAGGGCCAGCTTTAGGGAGATTGTGCTCACCCGTAGAGCACTGAAATGGAAATAAAGATCATTTCAATGTGAATGAAGTTTACCATCCGAGCAACTTCGTGTATACCTTATCCATCGCTTTACCCCGTGAAGTATGGGTGAGAATTTTGATGTTTTTTCGGGTAATCGCTAGCGTTGACGCTAGCATGGATGTTTTGGGTGATTTGAACGATGCACGGCGGCCGCGGTGCAAAGTAGTGATGTGAAAAACCACGAAACGCTTTATTAACATTTCCTCTGCCTTAAAATGTACATAAATAAAAAACATTCGACACTACTCAGTCTATTCACCTAAGCTCGAGAGCGAAGATCACAATTGAGGCATAACATCTCCTACAAGGCTCATAGTAAGTGAACATAAAACGCAGTTTGATTAAAACACAATAATTACATACATATACTTATGTATAAGTATATATTCAAGTACATCTCGGTCTATGTTGACCGTGCTGAATGTCAGCCACGTCGGACTAGAGCGGTGACTCTATTGAGATGTGAGTTAAAGGATTTCTTCAGGAACAGAGAGCAAGTGCATGAGTGAGGACAGTGTAGCTGAGTTTGAGCTGCATTTGAGAGGAACTGACTAGAGTTAGACCTCTGAGACCTTCTTGGTAAGGAGATGATGCAGAACTTCTTCGTCGACCGTGATGTTTTGACCATCAAGCATTTCGCCTACTCGTTTCACCTGGAATTTTCTTCTTGGAGCACATGGGAATAAAACAAGGTCGCAAAGGAACTAGGCATTATATAAGGTCATGGTCTAATTATGGAACTATGACCTGGCAGCGATCTCATGGCGATGCTTCCATCAAAACTTATGTAAAGGCAACTATTCCACGTCATTGAGGAGTTAGGAGGTAGGCGTTTAGTTGTCCTTCACCCCATGAGGATTGAAACGAAGAAAAAGTGTCAGACCTTCTGTCGTTTAAGTTTTCTACCTAACAGGGTTTAGACTAACTTACCCGTCTCTTCTTTGCCATATACTCGCACCCCATGTATAGTGCGCACATAGGGATCAAGGAGAGAGCTCCTAGAGGTCCCAACCAGTATACCTGAAAAGCGAGTTTTCATAAGAGGCGTAGCTTCGGATATAATTCTTGCCAATACAATTTACTCTTCTGCTGATAAATAAAAGATAAATCATGGTGACGTTATTTGCAAAAACATCTGTAGGAAATTGGAAACAAGTAGTAATATCTCCGTGAAATCAGTTGGGCAGCAGGGATCCGTGTCCATGGAGAGAATTTGATGCAGTTATATCAAGGCCATAGTTAGGATAAGTATTGGAAAGTGTAATCCCCATGTAATCCAGAATCATCAGGCCAGGAACTAATCCACAATGATTTCGTGAATTTCTTCGCAAAGAAAACACCTGAGGCAACTATGGAAAACCACCACAAGGTGGAAGCGTTTCACACTGCAGTACTGGTTAACTCTTGCACCACAGAATATTGCCCGCCTGGTCTGCCGCGCCGTACCAACTAAGTGGCGCGGCATTTCAGCTGGGCGCTTGTTCTCGAAAGTTGCCAGCCTTGATTTATTTATTTAATGTTTCCACCGCTTTTCTCAATGTTTTTGTTTTCATTATGAACAGCATTAGAAGAACATCTACACCGGCGAAGCCTGTCAACCATAGAGCCTAGCTGATCTGCCGCGTTGCGGAGGTGGTGCGACGCGGCAGAAGAGATGGGCGGTATTCTCTGATGCAAGAGTGATCGACCGGCACTGCCTGCATCCAAATTGTTATTAATTGTTAATTATGTATATTAATTGTTAATTATGTACTCTTACTTAAGTAAAAAAAATTACATGAAATATTAGGCTAGCGATCAATGAGTGAACTTCCCATTTTCACCTTTTTTGCTAGGTGGAAGAAAATTGCGTAGTTCCCATTTCACCGTCCAGATTTTTATGGAATGCGGTAGGAACATCCCAGCCCCGTTCAAAAACATCCCCTCATCTGTGAAATTCATAGGAATTTGGATTCATCTGAAAATTTCCAGACATTCCATATGTTGCGAGCCTTAGAACCGGCCTCGAATTCAAAACACGGTTGTTCATTGGGCTGAGGACCACATTACAACGTAGAATACAATTCAGAACGACCTCATGTTGGAAAAGTGCACAGACACTTCAAACAAAAGTAACGGAGGTTTCGATACGGTCCATTGGAAGATCACGTCGATTGTACTCCTTCTGCACTTAGGTGTGCACATCGTCTTCTTCTCCAGAAGAATAGAACAGAATTGAAAAAAGGAAGGGAATAGTGTTGAAAGAGTGACAAAGCCTTCATTCGAAATTCAGAGTCAGACCTGAAGTCGCAGTGATTTCTATCACTACAATAATTTGGCTCCTTTCTCGAATTTGCTTCAAGTTTCCTGGATTGGATTAGTAAAAGTTAATTAAATTCGCTTCGTTTTCAATGGACAAATATTGAACTGAAGTCCTTGCAGCCTAATTCGAACCCTTTCTGGAAGTGCGCATGGTCCCAAGATGTCAACAAAAGTGGTGGGACACCTTCCTTTGAGGAAAATGTCATGAGGAAGAATATGTTGTCTGATGCAGGCTTGCCCAACAGAGGCTGTAATTATAAAATGAAAGATGTCACCATAAATGTTCCCTTTCACAGGTTCCTGCCATGTTAATATTAGGGCAAGATCTAAACCTCTAGTTCGAAGCAATTCTGAGTGATGGGCCAAACAGGAAGTAAACACTACAATTCTTATGCCCACAGAATGACAAATCGAAGTATTTCCAAGAATGGGTCACTGTAAACAATAACTCTGTGACATTTTCCAAAGAGTTAGTTATTTACGAAAATCCTAAAAGAATAGGAAGAGTGTTCGCAGTTGGCACCAAAAAATTGAACTATGTAGGTGCTAAAACGTTCCTGGTCAATTCTACAAATATCGCACAAGCCTGCCATCGATGCCAGAAAACCTGCGTTTTGGCTTGGTTCCTACGAAAAGTGAGGAGGTGTAAAAAATGCTTAGTTACTGCAGATTTGGCTTGCGTCCAACATGAGAAACAGTATGATTATGCGTAGACTAAACCAAATGTCCTGCAATAGCATTCAGTGCGTTGGATAACTAATTATATTTGGAAATGACGACGGGGATTGCAATAGCGGAAAAGGAGGAAAAGATCCCCTCCCAAGAATGAACGTAGTTTTTTTTTTCAATATCGCTTTGTAAAATAGATAGTTCACGTCTACATGCTTGTCCAATCAGAATATAATCGGTCAAAAGTTTGTACTTTCATATTTGAAACAAATTTTTTATGACTTTATTCAGGGGCATGATCCTTTTTGGCGTCACCCCCCCCCCCTTTCAAGGAAGAGTTCCTGAGACCGTTACTGCTGTCATTGCTGGTTATTTGCTCCTGGTCTCAAAAATGGCTCTCACTCCGCATCTGCATGGCTTCGGGAGCAGTGTTTTACTTGGCGGGCAATGAAAAATTGCAGGTCGATTATGTCGGACGTTCACCAGCTTAGAGCAAAAAAAACCTATCATACGTCTAATCTGTGAAGTAACTGGATGCTAACATTAATAATGAACGGCGGGATAGGAAACATCGAATCTTTTATGGTTTTTCGGAGGTAACTTAATGAAATGATTAATTTCATCTATAAAATATGGATATTTGGTATGCACTTCCAGTTTCAGTTCCCTTTTGGCACTTTTTGCTTTTTGCACTTCCCAGTAGCACACGAAACCACAAAATCAGGATAACTTCATGTAAATTAGCGTCTTGAAATGTTCCCGAACGACGTTGCTTACCACCATAACGGCACCTTCAGAAGCAAAAGCAGCATACCATAGAAAAATTCCAAAAACTCGCGCCTATACTTATGTATTTCAGCGTACTCTCCATTCCTTTTTAACAGTACATTATTTTGCAATATACTGCAGTTTTTTTTTCGTTTTTTTTCCTCCAAAATAATTATTAAATACTATTACTATCTATCCGGTTGTCATCAGACATTCCAGTGCTTTTTTTTTGTTCGCTGCTGAGTGCAAAAAAAAAACATATCTCAGTGTTCCAACCACGCATAGGGCTTATTTAAGAAACGAAATCTAAACATACGTACAATATCGAAAAACTCATACGTTTACACTACCTACGGTTACATCAAAAACTTTTCCCTTATTAGATTCTTCTATAATATCTTTACAACATTAGCTTGGACCTACTACCTACAATCCATTCCAGTAGTTACTACTATTTATTGCTGAATACTTTCGAATGAAAAAACCAGTGATCAGAAATCGACATCAAAAATCACTGTTCTCCAAAGGCAACCCTCGCCGCCACACTTCAATCTAATTCCGTAGCCGGTGCTTTCGTGCAATCTGTTTAGCAAACCACAACGACCTTTCGTGAACAGCGACCTTGATCTTCTCCCCCGAATTTCAACGGGTTCTATTATATCGCAAAGTGGGCATAATTTGCTGTAGACCACCCAGTTGTAGTGGTGATTTGAGGCTAATTATCAAGAGCTCAACTCGATCAATACTAATTGTTTTTATTCACCTTGTTAAAGCAGTGTAGTAAAATGTTTACCCTTCGATTGTAGTAGCTATAAACACGCTTCGTGCTCAACTCGTCGCAAAACGTTCCTGAGTACGGCTCTTCACACTCGCATTTCGTCTCTAGAAATGAATTTGATGGCAAAAAAGGAAAAAAACACCGTGCAAAGCAACACAACGATAAAAAAGAAACAAGGAAGTAGTCGTTCTGAATTTTTGTCAGCATCTGTATGAAGTGTAATGGAATGGAGCAGCGAAAAAACTGACATTACAGGTAAGGACATTGTTCGACTCATATATCAAGTCATTCATTTAAAATTGTGTGTTCAACTCTATTTTTATATGATAGTAATCTAGTACTGTTTTCTCACTATTATTCTAAAGTTGGTTTACGCGGATGGTCTTACCTGCTACTTACCAACATTACTCCGTTTTGCTCTTGCTATCCCTCTCACTCTCTGTTGAGATTGTTCATTCATTTCTATTAATTTCATTTTCACTGCAGTATCATGCTCATGCTCTTGGTTTTCCCATAAGCGAACTTTAGATAGATTTAAGGCATCGAGAAGAAACATCCAAAATCAATTATCATAGAAATTTCGGAAGCATTATGAAAAACGTCTCTACAGCATATTTTTTTGCAATGCCATTTCCCCTCTTCACCATGGAATTTCAGGGACGAAAAAGAAAACGACCTCACTATCATGAACGTTGGAGTTTGTAGGAATTCTTGCAATTTCTGCGTAGAGTACATAGCTTGAATGCATAAAAATCTGCAATTACACGAAACCACTGGAATGCAGCGAGCAAATAATCAGAATTTCTTAAGATAATTCCCCGAATCTCAGCAGCCATCAGAGAAAGGAAATTTGCCAATTCTCTTTCCTGAAGTATCTGCTCGTAAAAGAAAATAATGTTGAGAATCAATATGTATCAGCAAACTTTTGTGAAACTACATAAAGATGAACAATAGTTTGCTCCATTTGCAGGTGAAAAACAAAAGAAATGTGCTTAATGAACTGTTGTAGGGTGCATCTGTCCAATGCACAGCTGTTCAAAGACAGAGAACCGGCCATTTTTGAAAATTAGCAACTCTCTCTCCCTGTCCCTATCTCTCTTTATCATTTTTCTTTTTATTTGACTGCTCCACCTGTCGACATGTAGGTATAATTAGTAGTGACATTTTTGTCAAAGAACTAGTGTTCGTACCCATTCTACTTGGTTCGCCGTGAACACAGTGAATCTCTTCACAGTATTCTCCATAGTATCCTGGAATGCACGATGGACACCTGAAAACATCACGTTTCAGTGGAAGCGCATCACACATAATAGTAGCAAACAGAAGTAATAGCCTGGTAAACTAAAAACCGTATAGTAAGCAGAGGTAAAAACCAGATAAACTAAAAACTGTAAACTTGCTTTCATATTTCAGGCTCTGGGTTTAACCTTGAGGCAGTTCCAGGGAAAAAAGCGAGAAGGGAACACTTTTAAAACATACCACTTCGTGACAAGGTATAAAACAGGAAGAAGACAGTAATAAATAATGGTGGCAGAAGACAGTAATAAATAATGGTGGCTCAACTGTGAAACGGAAAACAAATTGACATTTACTAGCACGAAACTGGCATCTTTGAGAAGAAACAGGTGATTTGCGCGTCTATATGTTACACAGTAATTGTTCGCGAGTAACATCTCGAAGATCGTTGACCAGTTTCTTCCGAACATCTTTTCTCAAAATAACACAGCTATTGCCAAAATAATGGAGTAACGGACTTGCGAAGGAGCTCTTTCACCATTTGCAAATTGAGGGTGACCATGAATTTCCAGAAAAAATTCTAGAGTGTTGTCGCCTGCTCATATCCCCTCTCCAAGTCTAAGATATTGAGACTCTGGAAACTATTGGAATGGGCTGTTGTGAGGCTCATGGCACCAGGGATATGGCGCCTGGTACGAGCTGATCGGCAATGTGAGAAAACAGTAAAAGTAAAATTGCGTAGTTTTGCGAGTTATGCTAAACTTTGCGTAATTGTATATGCCGGAAATCTTATAAAATCTTATTTTCCAACAAAGGAAACTCTGTGGGAGGCGCGGAAATTGAGTCACTGGTCAAATTCCGTTCAATGCATTACTTATACCACATATTAAAGAAAATTTGACGAAAGGCTCGATTTTCGAACATTCCACATGTTCATTTCTAGGTCGCGAGATTTATTTCACAAAAAATATGCACTGATACTGCTAACTAAACTTTATGATTCGAACAAACTTGATGAAGAATTCTGGCAGATATCCATTTAGATCTGAATAGGCATCAATGGCAAAGATGTTTGCTGGAATCCATTAGCAGGTGAAAAAAGCACTACTTGGTCACAATGTTGCCTGATTCAGGTCTCGGATGATTCAATCGGTACAGCACGTTGGTTGTAACCTGTAGACATAAAGATAATGTCTAGGCTTTACCGTCAAAATTAATGAAATTTCCAAATTGTAATCATGTGTCAGAATAAACTAGTTAGGTGATCCGTTTTAGAATTTCCAATTCCATTTGAGAATGGCAAACATCTCAGATAGATGTGGTAAAGCGATGAAAAAAAAAACAAGAAAGAAACAACAAGAAATCGTGGAAGTTGTGGATATAATCATTCGCCACTTCACGCTATTACTATAGTTTTTGCAAATATTGGAAGTTGCGATGACTTCTGCTCTAGAATCTGTACCCGTTATGAACCACCCCTGTTATAGAAGCCGTGGAGTCTATGTATTTTCTTCTGCTACAGGGAATTTCGATGAACTAATAAATAGTTTCCCAAGGGGCTTCCACTATTTGTTCCATTGGATCCACGACAATATGAGCCATCTATGAAAGAAAAAGCTACTTTGTTTGTCGAATTCCAGTGAGTATCTGTTCCACGTTTTCCTATGTTATTTTCCTGTCGTTTTCAAGCGAAACGAAAAATTTTGTGATTCATAGAAATGGTCTCGCAGAAGCCCTGAAAACCTGGTTTTTGGATTATGACAAAGGTGATCCTGAAGAATTCAATGAACAGCGATGTAGACTTCCAAAACAATGACTAGGACGAGACCTCAGTATGTCGAAGGCGAACCACATGTGCAGTTGCGATACATATTATTAATGCTTAACTTTGCTTTATTCCTATGGTTGAATCAGTGTTCTTTTTTTTTGAGTTTTCATTTGGTTGGTTTCTTTTTGTGCCTGCCTATAGCACCTTATTGTGTAACAAACAAATAGAAAATGAATAAATCCAGGACTTCAGTAACTCACGATCCATTCCTATACCGCCTGAACGAAGCGCAATGCTTCTTCTTCTCGCAATGTCTTCCTATGTACTCCTGTTCACATTCGCACTCGCCGTCCACTGGACGACCATGAACACACCTGAATTAGTGATCGTCTACGACTACAGCGTGGTAACCGCGCCCATGCAAATTGTTGAACAAATTGTTACACTGGTTGTCGACGGCGATATGTGGTTCCTCGTAAATGCCGATGTCGATACGACGTCGACGGCAACTCCTCTTCATCCGCATTTGCGGAAATTGAAATCAGCAACAATAAAGGAATAAAGAAAACCGTGGAAGAAGTAAAGCTCATATATTGATGATGTGTGCTGTGTGTTTTACCTGAAAAAGGTACATACGATGAGGAAAATAAAAGAGATATGAATGCAATTCTGCAAGGACGTTCTCAGTTGCTACATTTATTTGCAAACACAACGTGTACTCAAAAAATGCGTAATGTGGTAACGTTCCCGATTAGGAACTGGTTCTTAAAAGGTTTCTCGACTGGTTTCACGATGTACCTATAGGTGACGAAAAGCTATTAATCACTACTTATTCAAAAATGAGTAATTTATGGAAAGAAGAGCGAGAGCGGCTGATTTCAGCGAAGAAGAATCAGAAAATCTTGAGACAAGAATTCGAAAGTCATGAAAGTTTTTCGGGAGCTGCATGCGCCATTGAGATTACCCGGGGTAAACGTGTTAACTCCACACAGATTTACTCATCATTAACGTGGGCGTCAACACGCTTACCCTGGGTAATCCCAATGACGCACTCAAGCCAGGAAAGTGAAGGGAGAAGTTTCTGTTGGAAAAGAAGCTTCGGAAAGCTGCAGGTCTTGAAAATATCATTTTTGAAATAAAATTTTTCATCGAAAAAAAACCGAGGATTTGTCTCATTTCAAGGCTTCACATCGCTGAGACCACTATCGCGACACTTCTAGGAAACTATTGAAATTTTATGGATGTGAGGAAATGATAGGAATTGGTTCCTCTGGAGAATCTCTTCCTGGATAGGTGGACTTTGACTAGAAGAGTCAGATTTTATACGTCAGAATATCGTACAATGTCACAGAATCACAATAAGGTACTCTTTTCCTGGACAAATTCCAGACCGTTGAGAAAATCACTATCGAGACAAAGGAACCAACGAAACCGATCAACTCCTCCTCCTATACATTGTCATTTTTCCCCAAAAAAAACTTTTATATGGGCATTCTTCCAGGATTAATTTTACTTGCTTATGTCCTGGCATCTATAATTTACGCAAATTTCATTCCTCTGTGTAGTAATTTTTATCGAAAGTTAGTGAGTAAGTGTGGAATAAGGAGAGTTAGTCATTGTCTCTCTCTCAGAACAAACATCTCTCAAAAAGACTTCATTCTTTGACCTATTCTAATCGCTAGCACGTACTTTTCAACGGAACACGACAAAAACCCGTAATTCACTTCATTCAGAACAGTTGGGGAAATGATGCGTGGAATGCACGTATACAAAAACAAAGGTGGAACACTAATGTCGTTCCATAACGCGATTTAAAGTAGCCTTGTAGAAAAAAAGTAAAGCAAAACAGTAGATAGATAGTAGTGGTGAGAAAATGTGATGAAGAAGGAGGACAGCAACACAGTTTTAGCAATTTCCGAGTATCGAACTAGGAGCTTCCATAGAGCGCGGACAAAAAGATACTCGATGACTCTGAGCGCTTCATCAAAGATCCCAAGAGTTTGCAATAAATAAAGTCTTCCCTTGGATGTGACAACGTGTGTAGTAATAAATTTCGAGTTACAGACGGTTTTAGAACGATAAGTTGGAGCGAAGTTGCACGGGAATTTCTTCCTGGAAGCGAGAGTTCCGATTTATTGCGACGTGAATCCCTGTTGGAATAAAACGGCTTGATTCTGTATGGAACGCATGGATCTTCTATGGATTATGGCTACAGCATGGATACATAGTCTCCAAGAGTAGAACAGTCAACTCAAGTACTTATTGCTCCTAACATGTTGAAAGAGACGCAAATTATCAATTGATAAAGAACAAAACACTACTGCCAAAGCATAAGTTGGAAGAAATGATAGTTTTCAGAAGAATTTTGGGGAGCTAGAATGCTGATAAATTCTTCACACCCCGGTTTCGGGGCTTGCACTCGATGTGAAATACTATGTGATAGACTTACTACTCATAAAGGAGCTAACATACCTACTACTTACAGCATATCTACTAGTTATGTATATGTAATATAAAGATTTTTTTAGTTCTCCCATATTAGCTGGCTTATTATTACAGTAACTGTGTCGCGCATCATCTAATGCAATAAAATATATAAATCCTCGAATACAGTGAACAAGAAAAATACTTTACAAGGTATGGACTACCATGAAGCAGCCATTTTGTAGTTGAATTCTCTCTGTTAGCCATGGCAACGATACAAAAAGAAATTGTAGGTCTGCAAGAATCTTGGGTAAGGATAAATCTTACCTGCTGTATGTGCCAGCATTTGTCTAGCATGTACATAGGTTTATTTACCCAACCATACAAGCCATAATAGTCACAAAGTTAAATTGAAGTGATATACCACGTTTCTTAAGGCAGCTGTTACAGTTACACCTTGTTCCACTTTACCTAGTTGATCGTTAAATTTGATGCTTGATCTCTTACAAAGTAAAAATAACTATAAACATGGGAGAGCTCGTAAGACCATCAAATATGTGACACAACCTTTTTGTCAAGTGAGAAGTGGTCGGTGAAGGATTGAAAATAAACTCTATGATCGTTTACTAGTTACAGCTGCAATATTTTTAGCCCCAGTGCCAAAATTCACTCACGAAATCCTTGGATGTCTTGCGTACGTTATTCAACGACAGTATGAAGACTTATGGTAATTACGCTGTTCGAAGTGAGTGGTTAATGGAACACAATCTCATCTATTATTACTTCCTTCACATGACAAAATCAAATCCAGGTATCGGTTGGATTTGGCCCGGAACAGATTGACACACGCGTTGTTACAGCAATCGTTAGAGGAACAAAAACCAAACGAAGGAAAAGGTCAGCGAAAAACCTGATGGAAGAACACCCGTGTGACGCGGTATGATATATTTCTTCAGGCTAATATTTGCCCGATTGGTGAAATGTCCAAACAGGAGAGACAGGTAGAGCCCGGGAGAGAAATACGAAGCAAACTGGATGGCATAGAAAGCAATGAGAGCGCATTAACATTAGGCGACGAGAGAAGTGGTTGCGCGGCCCTCCCTGTGTGACCCATGAAATCGCGTGAAACACCCGACAACTGGTAATGACGAGCGTTGTGTGCCGCCAGACTGCCTCCCTCAGTCAGTGTGTGGATTCAAGTGTCGACGTCGACTTTGTTAATGACGGCATGACGATGACGACGACGACGCCAACGTCGAGTACTTGAACACCGACCACTGATGACAACTAATCACTTGGCGTTTCCCGAAAGTTCAAGGTTTTGAACCGTAGACGCAACGGCACAGGCTCGTTCCAGGAGTAATTCGGTTTTTATGAAAAACGTGAGAGAACCGCGGAAAAAAGGAAAATCAAATGGACACATTAGCGGCACAAGACACAGGGGTGAGTTTGTCCAACATTGTGGTCCTCACTCAACAATTTACACTTTGATCGTTGTCGTAACATTCGACACTGCACAAAAATTCCTTTCAAATTTGTTCCTGGTTAGCACTGGAACTTTGAAAAGTTCTAACTACAGCATTCTCAGCATTCTTCAAGAAAGGGTTGTATTTAACGAAACGTACGTAGTTCGAGAAACTGTGATAGGTCTAATCTTCCGTCTGATTTCTCTGGCCTTTTCAAATTTCTAAATCTTTTTTTTAATTTTTTTGTGGCAGTGAATGCATGGAGCTCCACTAGGTGATGGGATTTTTTTTTTACAACAGCCAAATGAATGTGCCGGAACACAAACTGTTGTGGAATCAAGAAATATCCTCTGCATCCCCTTGATAGGAACCACACGATGAAATGAGAATATTAAAATGGTTAGGACTTCCTTCTGCACAACAATTAGAAATAAAACAGAAACATTCAGATTCTCGCCTCGAGAATACCACCTACTTTATAAACACCTTCAGCATGCTGCCCTGAAATGTGTCGGAGTCAGAAAAAACGGTCAAGAGACCCTATTTTGAGGCCAAATTTGATATCATCGCAGACGAGTCCTCTCACTAGAAAACTAGCAAAAGCGGATGAGAAGTTCTGGCTAAGCTAATTTACCAAGTTGTTTTATTTTCCGGCATAAAAACTACTGTTGATAGAACTGACGGTGGGAGTGTGCGTCCTACAACTTTATGAAAAGAAACAGGACCTGTGAAATTATGAGATCTTGAAGGACAATACCGAATAGCGCTACAAATGTAAAAAACCGTAGTGAATCTTATAAAATGAAAGACTTTGTTAGCGCGTGCAGGTACTTCGAACCTCGCTTCTATTTATCCATGTGTTGGCCTCCTGTTTCCTCAATTTCCATCATTTACAAAGTATAAATCGTTCAGAAGGTTCTGAAATGAAGCCTTCACAGAAATATTGTCAAAATCATGAAAGAATTTGCTTCAAGCTCCTACACGAAAGTAACAGAAAAAAGGAGGAAGGATAGTGATAATGACTGTTATAGAACGCAAGTATGTATGAAAGTAGCTAGTCAAACTAACCTTGAGGAAAATATTGCTTCTCATTACACCTGTTGCTCTTAAATAAGTCATCAGTAAATGAAAAGATAAATATAGATGGCCAAATAAATAAACAAACAAGAAAATAAAAATACTATTATAGAACGCGAGAGTACGAGGTACAGTTATTAATTACAGGCATTTTCATCTAATTCGCTCTTTATACACACACGTATAGTTACTTTAAAATTACAGTCTTTGCGAATACGGCATGAGAAGAACCGAAGTTCGCATGTGATAGGCACCATAGGTTCGGGTATTTTCCTAGAAAATCGCTGTGGTTGTTACTTCCTTGGTAAAAATTTAGCCGGTGGAGAGGTGGTGCATAGTTCTTCTCGGAAAGAGCTAGAC
>KN768015.1:0-18934 GCA_000816745.1 Ancylostoma duodenale | reverse complement strand
GGGGAGGTGGGGGACCAAAACGATCCTCTTATAACTCATTACCCACTTTCTCACGAGTAATCATTAAATTTTAGGCCGCCATCCACCCTCCCATTCGAGGTCGACGAGCGGCCCCGTTATTCCATTCCGGCAACGTCACAGTATTAGACAAACGGAAAGCGGGTAATCCGTAGTGTTTTTTTTACCATTCACTCTGCTGAAACACTGTAGATTTCATTATTTGCAGATCCAACCAACCTGTTGTTATGTCACGACGTGCGGAGGTTCTCCCTCTGCTTTCACTATCCTGGCTGTTCAGAACATGTGGCTGCCGCGGTGAGTGAAACCTTGTCCACAGATTGTCCTGAGATTTGTGGCTGGGCTCATAAACTCTTTTGGGCTACCCGCTTTTCCGGATTGGACGAGTTTACCGAGCCAGATGTGTTATAACTCATTATGTCTACCACAACTTACTACAGTTGGCTGGGACGAATCTTTCGAACGGAGTACTCCAATTTCCCCGGACAACTCGTCCATTTCGGAAAAAGCGGGTGGATCACACCCCTCCCATGGATCCTTCCGAAGGAAATTTCACAGGATCACCCAGAAATTCGCACTCCTGTAAAATCTAGTCGCAGTTCAGGTCCTATTTGTGTGTTTTTAGATAGCATCAGTGCAGTACCACATGGTATTCGGCAAGAAATTACCCTTGCATATATTCCTTGCATACAAAGGATATGGTAGGCAAGTGAGTTCCCTTCCAACGTTTTTTTTTAAATTTTCATTGACTCAACACATCAAGAAGGTGCGTCATGCATTAAATAGAGGAGTACAGCTATAAGAAAATTAAACACTTGACAAGTGGACTATTATTCAAAGCTGAAAAATTATATTTAGGGGTGCTTCCCAGAAGTATTATTTTCCGGGAAATCATTTCCACAATCATTCCCAAAAATGCGGCTCAGAGTGGATATAGTCGTACTTTGCTCAGTGAAATGGTTTTTACAACGGCTTATGCTGCAGCTATTGAACTCAAATCTCAGCGAAACCTATAATGCACAATAGAATCTTGGGAATATTTATGCTTCAGCAACTATAAACTAACGAATAGGGAGTCTGAATCGATAAAAATTCCCTTCCTGTTAGAACCAACAAATGGCTTCAGCTTCTTCCTAGGGTAACTCAGAATCCGTAACTGCTAGAGGTATAGAAACTAGATCAAAGGAGGTAAATTTCAAGATTTTGAAAACCGGGAACGAAAGTCAGAAGCCGAAGAAAACACTGGAATATCAGACTTTGCAAATCTTTCCTTTCCTATCACTGGCTATGAATGGGGAAAAGAAACACAGTAGCATTATGCACCATGCACACCAGGGCCTGTATGCATCATTGAGATTACCCAGGGTAAACGTCATGGCACGCGCGTGAGCGATCTGCACATTTGTAGTTTACCATGGATAATCTCAATGATGCATGCAGCCTCAGCTTTATGCACAAAAAAAATCAAGCAAAATCGCTTGTTGCTTATAATTTTCCCAAAGGAAAAAAGGGGTGGATTTGCCCATCATCACATCCCTGCATCTGCGTTTTTCCAGTCCGTAGATATCAGCCCTTACCATTTGCTGCTTGTTTCTCATTATTTACACTATCATACACATCAATACAATACGGTTTCCACCTTCGCATTCGCTTTTTTTTCTCAAAATATCAAAAATTCATCCAGAAAAATTATTCTTTTGGAGTTCTCCATATATGTACAGCCGATGTTTCCAACATTTGTGAGGAAGCCGTGGTTAGTACGTATGCCCGGATTCTGTCCCCATCCATTCTGTTCCCAAATCTGAGTCGCTTTTTTTCTGGAATTGCTCATTGCAGTTAGAGCACGCAACCGCATTAATGATTAGGAAACACTATCTTCGTGGAAACTAGAAGCGAGTGCGTAGAAAGTTCAACTCCAGAAAAAGGTTTCCCGAATTGCGTACTGAATTAGTCGTGAAAAGCTGTGGACATCACGGGTCTAGAAGTCGATTTCGTCCTCGCCAAAAAGCAGAAAATTTTATATCTAAAGTCTATAAGGCGTTTTGAAGTACGTAGGTTTCAGCAGAAGTGGAAAGACAAACTAATCAAGGATAACTTGTAATTTCACAAAGTTTTTTTTTTCAGATGTGTGAACAAACGTGTTCTCGAGACGCCATGTTAATATGTCGAAGAGCCATGACTGAAGAGGAGCAGCAGCAAGAACAGGTACACTTCACGGACATTATGAAAATATTGAAAATTGCACATTAATTATAATTTTGGTGTCATATATCATTATCATGAACATTGTACATATAATAATTTCTAGTGTAACAGCACATAAAAATTCGTTCATCGCTACCGTTTTCCAGCCGAAGGAATGCTCCTAATGTTATGATCCTAAGATCCTCTCTCTTCATTATTTCGTAGATTTCAATTTCAATAGGAGGTTGACGGTCTAAATGGACCACCGCCACTAGCCATGTTATTGGTTTGATCTACATAGATGGGTCATAAAGAATGGTGATTAAGGAATGGTTAGCCAGAAATGGATCCTAAAAACGCTTTCAAGGCGTATGCAGACAAGAAATTCTTCTCTTTCTAGCTTTTTCCCCACTCTAGAAGTGGCTACGTTAGTCCGAAATTTTTACTTTGGACATTTAATTCTCAATCTACGTTCTCGAAGCACTATGTAGGTGTGGCACTCTGTTTCCACAAGCTTCCATTAAAAAGTAACCAGCCAAAGGGTAAAGGTTGAAGTTAAAAATAGTCATTGGGTCCTTTTCGCGAATATTCCATATTCAAGGAAGCTTCTGTTTACTACAATTTTACAATACTACCATTTTAATAACCTCTAGAAGACCTGTGCTTAGAAGACCTGTGCTAGGATTAGATCCAGCTGAAAGTATGGGTTCTATATTTCACACCGAATGAGACTATAGATAGCTATTGATTTTTTTTTTCAAATTTCGGAAATTCGATTGCGAATAAGTCCATGGTTCGGATGTTTGGAAAAGTGGAAGCAATATAATACTTCAGGAATGATGAGGATGCTCCTATTTCTCTCTTTTTTTCTTTGAACATTTGAATGTTTTAGATCTAGCCCTTCACGAATAATTGAATGAGCTGGGCTATTCAATTTTTATTCGGTTCTAATTACACCTACTGTGTTTTTCTTTCTTTTTTTACAATAGCATCACTTCACATGTATCTCAATTCACCTCTTGAGAAGTGAGACATTTTATGCGCTAATGGGAAAATGCAATTTCATTTCATATGAGAGCATATCTAAACTGAGTACCCTCTTAGCCTCATTCTTGATGCAACTGTCCACGAGGATGTGACAAGAATGAGAACCTACACAATGCTTTTAAATGAAAAGAATTTCCTTAAAAAATGAGAAATATAGTCTATTTGTGGTTAAGATCTGCATTTCTCGCCTGCCTCTCGGAATTCGGCACTATTTCTTGCATGGCCTCTTTCTCTGATATCTTCACAAGATTGTTCTCCAGTGAAACACACTATGTATAATACATACAATGTACGTACATGTAAACAGCGGAGAAGATACAATCTTTCAAATTAATCATGTGATCCATTTCATTGTGTGTATCAATACTTTCTACTGTTATTCAGCACCTCATCATGGAGGCCTCGACAGTTGCTCAAAGCTTTAATTTTGGTAGTGAAGACACCTGCGACAACTTCCGCAGGTCCCTTGCCAAGGTGAGCATGTAATCACTTTTTATTTCTTCTGGATATACAAGTAAATAATTATAATAATTGGGTTAGTGTATCCTGTATGCTCGTACCCTATACGTACGTATGTAAATACCTTTTGAAATGAGATACACACTGGCTCTAGCGAGAAATCAACGCGAATAGGAGGTTATTCTACTCTTCCACCTCCCTGATGTCCTAACAATTATTGTTGTTACAGTGAATCCTAAAAATTGATCTGGAAACATCTGTATCCAAGTGAAGAACCTTCAATGACCATCTGAAAAAATCCGAAATTCTCGCTGTCTTGATTCCTGGAATGTTCAAGAACTCGAAAAATTTAGCCATTCGAAAACCTTCGAAATCCGACTGTTCGTAGTTTGAAAGCGCTAGAAATTGAGTTCCAGCAACAATTCTATGAAAAGCACCAATTATTAGCTGTTGCCCTCTGAACAAGGGTCAAAAATCAAGGTTTGTCTTAATTCTCCGGAAGATTAATACTCAATAAAAAATGTCAAGTGTGTTAACGTCTTTAATTGGCAGACAAATCACACAGGTAAACTTTAGTCGTCGCTCTTGTTACTTGGCGCATTTGAGTGCTATTCTTTTTAAATGTCAATATTAATCCCTGATCGATGTTCACATGGCCTATGCTTTCTTGAAATCTCACGGAGCCAGCTTTTGACAGATCTACAGTGGTGCAATGGCTCTGGGATTAAGGATGGCGCTAGGGACCGATCCTTGTCCCCATTTAAGAGGCCTAGATATTACTAGGCATGTCTTCCAAATTTTTGATGGGTTTAGGCAAGCTACGTACACACTTGGTGCCAAACAACCCCCCCCCCGCCCTTCCCCAAATTTTGCTCGTTTCTAATCCGTACTATGCTTAATAAATACGACAGAAGCCAAGCCCACTCCGAAATATTCGTAAAAACGTTTGACCATGCCCTTTAAAAGCACTGTGCCATCGTTTCTGAGATTGCTGCGTGAAAAAATCCAAAGCAGCTGCTGATCACACTGGTATACGTTATTCCGTGAAGAACCGCCGCAAAAACTCGTTTTCAAGCCTAATTACCGAGGAGACTACGGGCGGAACCATTGCGAAATTACAAGGTTTTCACCCCATGTATTCCTTTGCTCGTCACGCATGAAGCGCAGTTTCCATTCTGATAGGGAGTGGATGAGGAACTCTCGCGAGAATTCCGAATTTGCCCAGAAAGTTGTCTCACGGAAGTGAATTATTCAGACAGTGCCTAGGCCCCGCCCCTCGGCTCCACCCTCTGACTCCGCAAAAATTGGGGCTCGAAAACAGGGTTTTTCGGCAGTTTTTCACAGAGTCACATATACCGTTTTGACCAACATCTCCTGGAGATTTCTTTTCACGTAAAAATCATGAAAATGGATCTGAGATGGACGCTGTCTTTAACCGCCTTTGAAGAAATCAGACCAATTTATACTCTCGCTTGCACGCTTAAGTGACGGAAGATCTGTGCTGAGGTGAGGAATTACTGTGGACAAGTTTTCGCAGTAAACAGAGTACAGCAAATATAATTAAAGCGGCAGAAATATGTATGACTTACTTGACTTCGTTCCTTATAAAAAAACGCGAAAAAAAAACAAAAAAATTTAAAAAAAACAAAAACGGTTATGTTACCTTCTTGGATACCTGCCACGCGGCATACGTTCCACCTGCATGCATCCTGCATCGTCCTTGACTGCGTTCAAACTCACTATTTTAATTCAGCTCTAAGTAAAGCTATGAGCTACAGGTCCTATTTCAGCTGGTGCGATTCCGTAACGAGTTCTGTGGCGACTTGTCACGCTGCACGTGCGGAGAGGCGCGATGGGAGGCGCCGTCGGTGCGCTGCGCGGTGGACTGTGAACGGATGTGGCGAGAGGACGCGTTCGTCGTCGACTCCGCTCACCGCATCGCCTACGTCGCCGTTGTCCTCTTGATCCGAATGATCGCTTGGTAGCAAATCACCGTTGATCTGTGCATACCAGCCCAATTGTCTTGCCTATCCCCCATGTGAACCAATTGTCCTTCTTTGTGTTCCTCACAAAATGCATTACATCTCATACGGGTAGATAGAATTTGTAGAGGTAATCATGTTTAATATTGCATATTTATAAGTTATTATGTTATAGAGACCTCAATGCTGAATAAATTTATTTGCAATGTTTGTTTGTTTAGTTTTCTGGCCGGTAAGAACCATGCAGGCGAGCGGGGAGGGGGCAAGGGGGTGTGAGTGCTGGGAAGGTCCAGTACTAGCTTCCAAAATTCTGCGGGTTTTTGTTCAAATTCAGGTTCCGGACGCGTCATTGAGAAAACCTAGGGTAACCATGCTGATGCCCGTGTTAACGATGGGTAAATTCGTGTGGTGATACGCTTACCTTGGTTATTCTTAGAAATGCATGCGGCCCCAGATTAATCTCCAATTTTCAAAATGACTGCCAGGGCTGACGTGCATCAATGACCCTACCCAGGGTAAATGTGTTAACACACTCCCAATCACAGCGGTAAGTTTGGTGGCGTTAATAATGCATAACATGGGTAATCCCTCTGATGCATGCCCGCCCAAATCTCGCCTGAGTTTCTGAAGATTTCGAGTTAGGGTATATACAGTCTTTATCCGTCATCCCCGAAACAGGATGTGTTCGGAAGCGATGGGAAGCTTTGGCATGTGATATGATGTGGCAATCGATGCGCATCTTTTTCACTGTCGTCCGTTCTTTTCGATTGAATTCGAACTTGCAAAACGTGGGTGCTGCCCAAGCCTAGTCCACTGGAGGCATTTTCTCGAATTCCATGCAAACTCCGCCCATTTTTTCCACACACTCTCCCAAAATTTACGCGAACACCGCAAATACTTGGTCAGGTAGCTTAGAGGGTACGTCCGAGACTTCGTCTGCAATGACGGCTGCTGTGCGGTGTCGGTACGATTTCCTTTGTAATTTCTGATATTTAAATATTATACTGCAGAAAGGAAGAAAAACCACCTACAAGGCGTGGAGTCCTCCCATCGGTCGAGTCATCTGGTCAGCGAATCGACACCACGCCGCAGCCGTAGTTGCAGACAAGGTCGCAGACGCACTCTCTGTTTCCCGACTATACATGCACGTCACCGCACCATCCAGTGGGCTACTTGCGTACTCAGTCCAGAAAATCAGGATATATTAAGGTCACAAGTATTGCCCGTTTTAGTTCGAAAATTCTTTGCCCCAATTTTGGGTGATGGTGAAGTTTTTCCGATAGAAATCTTATGAAACTGGTGAGGTACTCATAAAGAACCGAGCCTAACTACGTGTTTGTTCGCACTAAAAACCTGCTGTGGGGACTTCATGGAGATTGGATTGGTCCGCGACAAAGTATAAAACAGTTAAATACAATTAAGTAAACAGTTCAACAACAAGACACTGCTTACGAATATTTACCACATAAGTGAGCAGTGTTGGACTCTTGTGTCCTCTCGACTTTTTGTAGGACCATCCATTCAGGGTTCGTGGGTTGTCTGTGGATATTCATATAGTTGTAGTTGTCCAACAGCCGGTATTAAGTGCGCATAGTCAGAGGGTGCATGCATCATTGAGATCGCCTAGGGTAAGCAGGTCAATGTTTAAACCCCAAAATTTTACCCATAACACCCATTAAGACGAGGCCAGTACGTTCACCCTGGGTAATCCCAATGATGCATCCAGATTTCTAAGCTGCAGCGAAATTAGATGCAAAACCAAGAGGAGAGAGCAAAATGGTCTATATTCAGTTTCAAAAACAATACTCATTCCAAGTATTGGCCGTATGTGCAGAAAGAGCAATTGGACCGACGCGCAATCATACTTTTTATTGACACGAGCCAATACTACAGTAATCTGACAACACATATCACTTTCACAACAGAGTTTGGATCACGTTCAAGTCACAAGGTTTTTGCAATAGATGGGTTAATTAATGTGGTGATAACACGTCCACCTTGGGTAATCTAAATGATGCATGCGGCCTCTTGTCTGTTGAGGTGATCATCAGAAAATGTTCTATGGTGTCTTTACAGCAAAGGGTAAAAGCAGGTTATCGAAGATTTACCGTATTCCTTCACACGAGAGCTTATCAATTGGTGCTTACTTCTGTAATCTGCCAATCAGTTTGTTTCTAGTGATCTGTAATCTGTAATCTTTGAGTTTGTAAGCGACCAAGACAATCCTGGAGAAATGCCACGTCCCTATATCACTGTCTTCTGCGTTCTTACCTCTCATATCAACAAAAATACATGGGGGATAAATGAACACCACGTTCGAGCCAAATAAGCGACAAGTAAACAATTCATTTGTGAAAATACTAGTAGATATATGCACTATCGAGACCATTTCATATATACATGTATTAAATGTGCGTGAAGAAGAAGAAGTCATTCCTTTTCTTCCATCTATTTTGACATTTTCTCGGGCGCCACTTTTGGACACATCCAAGCACGATAGAGAGGCCTGAAATGAATGAGGGTAAGATAAGAATTCTTTGGCTAAAACTGAAAGGTGATAGGTGACAGAATGAATTGTAGATAAAAGCTTTGAAATGCGGCAATCTAAGGCATTGTAATAATCGACTTTTCTCAAATACCTAGATCTGAAGCAGGGATGAGCGGAAGCACTGCGTAAGACCGGAAATTGGAAGTCCTAGGAATTTCGGAATCGGGCAAAATTTGTAGAGAATAAAACAGCATGTATGCTACTGCCGGTAGTGCAGAAATTTAGGAGCCACATGCTCGCGTAACGCCAGAATTCAGGAACTTTCGAACTTCCGAAATAGGAATTCCGCTCATCCTCGATCATAAGCATAGAGATGATACAGAACCAAGCATCTCGTATTGGTTCTGATTCTGCTCTCAATCCCTGGCCAAAACGAATATCTCAGTTTCAAGCCACTGTCTATGAGACCCTTGAAAGCACAGATAAAACGCGAGGAATGCGATAATCCAAAAAATTTTTAGAATTTTCATTTATTTATTAAATTTATTTGTTTCATTTATTTTGAATTTTCGGCACGATGAACAGGTTAGGATAAGCAAATTCGTCGAGTGGTATTTTTCCAAATTTCTTATTTTAGAAGTATCACTGCAAGGATTAAAAAATGTGCAAAATTACATTAAAAAATAAGTGTTCAGCAAAGTCGAATCCCTCGCAATTAAAAATCCCTAAAAACTATTTGAAAGCCCATGTAATAACATAATAAAATATCGACTGACTACAGAAACGGCCTGACTACAGAACTTTTAACGGCTTGGGTAGTAGAAATCGTGTCAGACCATCAAACCACGATTTTTCTAGTCAGGCCAGGAAAACTTTATGCTATGATCCTTATATGATGATGTGAGAGATGCACATGTGATGATCTCAACTTCGTATCAAGGTCAAATCAATCTCTCTATCATTTCGTCGTTATTAAAATAGCCTGTGAACGCAAATTTATTCTTTCCTTTCGTTCATTCTTCTTATTTCGCTGTTGCGAGATTTTGTAGAATCCTGATTATTCTGTTAGGTATGAGTATCAAGAATTGCCTGAACACCACTGCATTTACGTTTAAAAAACCCATATGAAAGAGTTCGAGTAGAACTCGAGTAATTTCGAGTAAAAATCGAGAGAATAGACTTTTCGTGTAGAAATCGACACTCCTCTATAGAATTCTACTCGAAGAGTCTAGAAACCAGAAATTCTCTAGAATTTAGTCTGTTTCTACTCAAAATTACTAGACGGCCTAGAGCCTGGAAATTTCGAGTGCATCTCTATAGAAAACCATTCGAATTCCACTCGAAATTTTCAGACCGTTCAATTTCTAGAAAAAAAATCTGGATTCAAAAGCGAAAAAATCGGAAAGTGCTATAATTTTGGGCGCTCTGAAAACACCACAAACAGATATTTTAGCCATGCGAAAACTGGTCCCCGAATAATGCTCAGTGCCAAGATAACCGAAAATATGTGGAATTTTTGTGCAAATGTTGATAATATCACTATTACCACTTTGTCCTTATTTTACATGAGTATTACGTGCCGTTGGAGTCAAAAGTACCCTCAGGACGCCTAAATTTGGTTCTTCAAGAATATTGCGTGTATTTTACGCGAAAAACAAGCTACATCGAACTTTTTTTGGGGAACGAGAACTGGTCCCCAGATGTTTTTGTGCCTACAAATAACGATTATGGGCGGAAATTTCCATGGTTATGTTTAGTTTTTTAATTAGTTTCACAAATTTCGTCACCTTATCTTCGCTTTGATTTGCTGTTAGAGTGTGTTTGGTTTGATATGGATCCCGCGAGAACCGGTCCCGCCTCTTTTGAAGCCCGTTTTTGGCAAATATCACGCACAATTTGCTTGCAGTGATTTGCAGTTAGCTTGCAGTTTGTTCAGTCGATTAAACGCTTTTGATTTATATATGCACTTATTTATTTAGCCTGTGCACTCGCAGGTGCTCCAAAGAACAGACTGGAAGAATAACGGGAGTTGTGAAAAAGGATGCGAAATCATTCTCCACTTGTTGCTTACTCGCTGCCATTGGGTTTATGGGCACCAGAAACTTTCAGTTTGTCTTTCTGCATCTTTGTTGATGGTTAGGCCCAGTAATGGGATATGGTGGGTTATACCTAAGAAGGGGGTGCGGCCAAGCTCAGCGACTAGCCAGTTTGCGCGACCGACCAATCGCAGATCTCGGTTGCGCCGCCCTTTCCAGGAATAAGGTTCCACACCCCCAGTGATGTGCATGTATGCATCCCCAGACTCCTTCCTTAGTGTTACCTGCTCCTGCGGGAGTCTTCCTTCTAATTCTTTAGTGATCTGGCGTGCCACCTTGTCTCTTAGGACCATCGTCTAGCCCCGTCGACCCTCCTTTCTTTTTCGGAATCAGTACAACACATCTGTGGCAGAGCAACGCTGGATGATCGTCTTTGGTTTCCTCTCCTATACCATCTTGGCAGGTGGAAATTCCCTGACTGCAGTCATGACCTTTCTTAGCTGCATATTTAGTTTCTTGTTCTGATTACCATGAATTCCTTCTGCAGTATCAAACAAACTGTTATACCACCACATAGCACTGAAGGACCGGGATCAAAGTGTATGTATAGAAAAATCCCATTCAAAATGCGTTCAGGCAAATTTCCCCTTTAAAGGAAGTCATACGATCAGCGGAAGCCAGGAAATTACACATTTCAGAAAAGGACATACCTGTGAGACCCATGAACTGGCTAGAGTTTTGAATTGTTTAATTGAATCCAAGTGAAACACTTTCTCAACAATTAATCACGTCAACTAGCCAGTATAGTCCTCTAATGATCTTCTTACTAAGCCCTAATTTAATTAGTCATATCCTGATGAAACGAGAATTAATGTGCGAATCACCAAAGTGGAGCTTCGGATTTTCCTAATGGGTTCGTTCGCACTTGAACCTAGGGCACGAGCGACTAAGCACGATAAGATTCTAACGAGTGGAGGATACTTGAGGGTCCGGCCATTCGTAACAGGATGTATACTGCTACAGTGTACTATGTATGCTTCTTATACACGGTTTTTCTCTTAATCTGCTGCGGTGTCCTCTAAGAGTAGAGGCGTGGCATTATTTCGGATTGCGCAAAGTGGCCAGATTTGGCCTACAGAAGAACTACCTGGGCAATCCTTGCGGAAGACTGCTCCGTATTGATAATCCTTGGAGGATCCTCTACTGCGAAACGAACATGGAAAACGATGACCCACCTGCCAGGATATACCAGTGAGAAGGGTAAATCCTGCCGCCTTCCCCAAACTAGCACTTTTATTACTCACCAATTTAAGGAGGCTCACATCTGGTATAGCCTGCGGCGAGTGACTTTGTCCTTCTGCAGCACGGCCACGAGCTCGCGCGTGAAAATACTTGACTGCGCTTTAAATGTACAAAAAAAATAACACTCGATTTCTCCAATTTCCATGTCTCACGCATTTTCATCGTGGCAAATGAGTTCATCACACATAAAGTTCCGATATGGCAAATTCTCTAAGGGGAAGACTTCCGCGAGCGATGCTTTGAACTATACAGTGAGCGTCGACGGCAGTGGCCCATCCACGGCCTCAAGGACGCCGCGAACCGCTTCGCGCGCGCCGAAATCAACGTCGTCTGCTGCCGGAAATTTATTTATACATGCTTTTCTTCCCGATTTGATAGAGAATTCCTAAAATCGAGTAGAAAAGATGCTAGAACAGCATAACGGCAGCATACGGCATAGATTCCGGCGGGCGTGGCGCGTTTGCGCGACGTTCTTCTTGAGGCTGTGGATGGGCCACCTCCATCGAAGCTCACTTTAGCTATATCTTTCTCTAACATCTCTCGATAATCTCTAGTTCCAGAACGGCTATGGATTTGATCCCAAAAGGCAATATTAATCCAGCTATCAGTCCACTTACTGTTCATATTCCCACTGTATTTCCTACCTGTGAAATAATGACAGCAAGTGTTTAAAACTAGTCGCACGAATGAAAACAGCCGCTAACCACCACGTTATTCCTGGATCGCTTTCACAGTTGTATAGTACTAACAGCTGCAGAGGTGGACACAGATGAACAAACAAAGAATAGCGTATATAAGTTGTCAGTTAATGCTATGAGTGCTGTTCCAACCACTACAGATACACTCGTGAACTACTTCATATATTTCTTCTTCTGGCTCTACAGACCAGAATCCTAAGGTTACTAGTCACAAATACTTTGTTACACTTGAGCTGTGACAGGACGTTATTGTGTGGTGACAGCATAGATCAGTGCAAGCTTTTCTCACCACATAGTTACAGTAATATAGCTCGACACAATTAGAAGCATTGGATCAGATCGAAGCACTGAAGCAGTTAACAAAAAGGAAGAAAGCAATGTAGGAAATTTCAAAAAAAAAAGTCAAAACACCCTGCCCTCCCCAAAACTGAACAATGATATCCCAGCATTCCGTATATCATAGTGGAATGCCGTATCAAGCACAGTACAATGCTAAATCCACTAGTTAAGCCAAACGAACTGAGCTAATCTGGTAAGGGCAACTATCCAAAATAGTCCTTGGTGAGATAAGTAGCTGACCTTTCGTACAGTGCACTTAAAGCAAAACACATCCGGCACAATACGATAGCGTTGCGGAAGTTCATGTATCTGGCACCTGACAACAGCTACAGTACTAGTTAACAGATAAATCGTGCTTTGCAAAAGCAAAACACACTCTGGTAGGTAGAAACGCTATTACATCAGAACTACACTTCTGTCTCATTCAGTCTTGCTGACTAGTATCAAACTATTACCTGTCACAGCAATCGGGCCATCTAGTAATGTAAACAACAAACTATATCTACGTATTTTACTAGTGATAGTGTACACTTGGTCCATAACAAGAAACCTTTCCACAGAGATGTTACCTAACCCCCGTCTCAACAGATACATTGACCGCTGTTAATCAATGTCGGCATAGTTCCTGTTGTGCAAAAAAAAAATGAATTCAAAATGAAGTTTCTGTGTAATTCATGAAAAACTGCAAATGTGAATTGAATCCAGCACGAAGTTTATGCGAAATTTATGAAAAACTGCAATTCTGATGGCTAGTTCTTCGCTGTTTTTCATATTCCTCACATCCATCGTGTAATTAAGCTACAGGAAACACCTAACGGGCGTGTGCAAGGGGCGGAACCGAAGCGCGGCTTTCTTGGGCAGAGATGCAGGGGCTCTGCACGCTGGCTCTAGTTGTCTGTTTCTGCCAGCAGCAGAGAATTCGAGTGCCACGTCGCGGTCCCGTCCCTTGCACACGACAGTTTGGAATCCCCTGTAATATGTGCATCAGCTGCACTACACTTCGACATTAACTTATAGAAGCCTTGCGATAAAAAAGTTACTTTTTAAAACTCCAGAGACAACACGTTTATATCGAGGACGAAATCTCACCAAACTGACCTCGGCAGCATAAAAACATGGCAAAACAAACCTAATTTTGCGATCTCGAACTCGCTGAGGATGATGGCAACTGTAGTAAAGTGCAATCTCGCATAGAATCAAAAGTAAATACAGACTTTTAGAAAGCAGAAAATTAAATTTTACCTAAGCACGTCATTTCCATTAACTTTTCAATGGATTTTCAATATGAAAGTGAATGAGTGAAAGCGAAGCAGTCAAACACGTATTAGAACCCACAAGTAGGACAGGGAGTCATGCTTACAGATATGTCGAGTTTACCCTCCTTGTTAAAACCACATGATCCAGTAATAAATATAATAAAGGCAAGAAAAGCGATGTTTTTGGAAAAAAAGTTAATCGTCAAATTGTTCCTCGTTAAGAAGAGGAGTACGCTCAGAAGAGGAAGAAGTGGATAGTAAGGACCTTAGATCGAGCAGACAACGTTTCAAGATGCAGACGATGGCGAGAAGATTCTGGAATGAAAAAAAACATTCAGGGAAAACAGACAGGTACATTCGCAACTGAAGGAAACGGACCAAAGCCATGAAGAGATAAAACACAGATTGCCATCCGAATCGGTTCTGCATCAGTGGAACGAATAATTGGCCGACGGCGCTCCCAACTGATCCAGTACCATCCAACAATCCGGAGACAGTTGCCATAGCCTTGAAATTAGGAAACGGTCCAACAAATCCCAAAATGCGCGCACCCGATGAAAAATTGAAAATAAAGAAGGCTATAGGTGCTTACGAAGAGTCTCCAACTCACCATCGGCAAACGAAAGCCAAAACCAGAAGGAAAATTTAACAAAACTGAACTTTCTCCAGCAAGTGATAACGGGGCGTTTTTCACTTAGAATGTACCAAGGGTCCAAAAAATCGAAAAAAATTTAAGAGACAGATCTGCAAAGCGCACCTGAGCATTATTGGCCAGAACTGGCTGAGATCCGAGGTCAATGGATATGGTTCCAACAATAAGATTATAGGGACCAGAAATGGTAATACCCACTATGGTCATGAGGAAAGCATTCCAAATAAGCGCAGGCCCTGAAAAAAAATTCACTTTAGGTTGATATTTACAGAGAGAATTTATATGAGTGTGGATACCTCACAGATGTTGCCGCGCTCCGAACTGATCAGAAGAAAATAGAAAATTAAAAAAGCTAGAGGGGCATACCTGCATGTGAATAAATGAACAAAGCTCCGAGCGATGCGCTCAGCATAAGTACGATCAGTGGCGATCGATATCCTAATTTGTCCTTAATAAAAACAATTAAAAAAACTATCGTCAACAGTGGCAAAATAGAGGTCCAGCCGGCTTCGAAACCTACCGAAATATATCCTCCAGCTACACTGCCTACAATACCTCCAATATCGTACCAAACGCTCAATTCATCTGCCTAGAACCAGATCTACTTTTCTGTAACAACTGCCAACTTTAGAGAAGGAAACTATCTCGTTTTCGCGCAAGAAGGTTCTATGCGAGGCAAAAACCTCCTCCTCGGAATAAAAAGGCGCGAACAATGGCGATAAACGCGCTCTTAGGGTGCCCAGCAGTGATGTTCTTCAAAATAAGAAGTTTAAATAGGATCTCCTTTTCATAATTTTTCGGCACATCATGCACATAATTTCTTCATTAGCGGCTTCCGCCGAATCTTAACATCTGAAAACTCAGACAATAAACCAGAAGGAACTCTTTCTCCAAGCGTTGGAAGCACAAACCTTAGCTTCCTCCCACTGATAAGCCTCTGTGAGATATAAAGGAAGCCAGAAGAAAAACGCGTAGTTGACAAGTTTGAGGCATGCGTTGCACAGACAATACTGCAACACATAATCATTGTATTCATGGAAGAGTAGTGTATTTATATAATACATTACACTAAACTTTATTGGTTTTGAAAAGTATGCAATACCAAACAGGTTATGAAAAAGAAACAAAGCTTTGAAGAAGATTTTCACGGGCGATTTTTTCTAACAGATTTTGTTTTGAAGAAAAACATGCTATTATGAAAATTTGATGACCATCATGATTTTCTTTTCAAAAAAAAAACGAAAAAAAAGAACGAATCGGTGAGCAACTGACAGCAAGAACTCCAGGTAGAAGAACAGCTTTGATGATACTAATAGGCTCTCCCTCTGGTGCAGCGGTCCTGAAAAAGTAGAAAACAGTGAAATTAAATCATGTTTATAATCGCAGCAAAAAATGAATCCTTTTAGAAACTTAGTCGCAAAACACTTGGAGGCATTCTAAGAAAACTAGAAAATTGGATTGAAATACACCGACTTAACTGGAAAATTACAAACAAATGCTCATAAGAAACGAAATTACTAATTACTCATCTACCTATTATGCAATCTATTCCCAATAAACACCTCACATGCTTTTGAGCGTGTATATTTACCTTTCCGTATGGTGAGTCTCCTCAATATCAGAATATGCGTCTTTTGGTTTAACGCTAATAGATACCAGCACCACAGCGGCTCCAATAAGCATTAGAAGTGCACCACCGATGAATGTAAACTGAAAGTCTAGGATATAAAATCAAAGAGAGTACTTCAGAGGAATTAAATGCAGGATATTTTAGAATTGCTATTACGAACCACTGCTACAAAACTATCTACCTTACAGACAACTGTCAGGTTATTCTTAATTCTAGTCACAAAGACACAGAAAATACGAAATTTAACAGAACATTTCAATGTCACGAAAGCAAGCATACCTGATATCCTAGAGGTAAAACGATAGCTACGAAGTAAGATCCAAACACATTACCGAGTGACTGACATGAAGCCCACATCCCCATAATAAAACCACGATTGGCTTTGCCAAACCAGTTGGCCTAAAAAAATTATCATGGAAATGCAGTTGATCTTCAGGACTGTTCCAACATGTGAAAGAGGGTAGGAGAATTGTAGGATATTTTGGTCTCCTTACTGTGGTGCAACGCTTTGGCATTTTGTTGCAGCTCAAAGAAAACCAAATGTAAGACCATAATGAACTCTGAGGGGTACAAAAACAGCCAAGTAGGAACTAAAGAAATCGAAGAAAAAGAGCTCGAAGACATGAAGAGGTACTGCTTTAGTTTTGAACGGGTGCTAAGTACATAGTTCGCTTCGTCTAAGAAGAACTCTCTTTCACTGGTTTAAAAAAGAACCTTCAAAACTCACCATAATAGCTATTTCACTAGGCCAACCACATGCTTGTAGGAAACCAAATAAAGTATAAGTAAACACGTAGTAAGGAACATTGTACAAATTGCACCACATTGGCACCGCACCAAAAAGTATCATCTAAAAGTGAAGGTGGTGAAACGAGGTCAAATGAGAGGATGGATATTCGAGACAAACCGTGACAGCCGATCCTACCATACCAGTTATTATTACATACTTTGGATTTGATCTGTCGCCTAACCATCCCCAGAAAAATAATCCCTGGAAGTAAAAATCATGATATAGAGTATCACGTAGAGAATCTGCAATTGTGACGTTTACCGATGCATAAGCGACCATGAAAACAGCGTCTAGCGTTCCTAAGAACGTTTTTGCCTGGGCCTCATCGTTGAATAACGGCTGCAATAAGTATTAGCAGGTGTATAGAAAATTTTCTTTTCACGTATTTCAATTTCTGCAAAGCTTTAATCGAAGGAACTGCATTGGATTCATGCTATTAAAACGTGTAGGAAACCTCAGCGATCACACATCGTTCGCACGCGCTCCACCGCAATCGGCAGCTTCTCAAAAGTTTCCTGCCCACGACTTGCTTCGGCGCTTGCAATGTATGGAGCTGTGTTTATACTTTTTTGGGAGGCGATAACGTCTCCGCGAGATCTACGGCACGTGCGACGCGATGGGTGGTCGTGTCACACGGTTGTTCCACGCCAAAGTTCGCAAATTATCGCATTCACGCAAAATTACGTGTATAGATCAATTTAGCGGAACGATTACGCGTTTTAATGAATATTTGTCCTTGTCTAAGTTTTAGGCCCAAACAGCAAGAAAACAAAGAAAGAACGTCCAAGTTCAGCTCTCAAGTGGATGAAATCAACGCATCGTCTCATCGCATCGTTTCCTAAGGAAAAAAGTATAAACAGACCGTTTGTGAGCGACGGACGGGCTGCGAAGGAGTATAAACACACAACACAGTGTAAGGAATCGAGCCACGACTACTTATGTGCCATTTATATCTTGCTAGCGAAAAAAAAAAACAATTTATAATGGCCATCTTTGATAGCAATAATTAATTCTAAAAGCTGAAAGAGCGAATTTCTCGAAAAGGGAAGCTGCAGAAATGCCATAATGTGCCCCCATTTCCTTTCACAAATTCCCCTTCTGTCCAGCTAAGACAAGGCGGCGTAAATCATAATAATGTTGAGGTACTTAGTAGTTAACAATGCACACAGATGCCAAAAGATCAACTTTTTCACTGAAAGGTCAGTGAGGCAACAGTGAACAACAAAGGACAGACAGGTGCGCAAGCACTTGTAGAATTCACCTCTCCGTAGAGCGAACATTCAAAGACGAGATAACGAGTGGGTCAGACAACATTTTATATTTATGCGGAAGTAAGAGGCAATCCCCTATTTGATAGATCCAAAAGAGAGAGAGAGATGTGGACTAGATTTCTTTGAAAGGGAAATCTGTTCAAAGAATTAAAACCTGTTTCTTTTCCTTGACGCTGCTTGTGACTGCTCCAGTTTGAACCTCTACCAGTGGTACTTCAAGCTAACAAGGAAAGGTTTGACGCAGAGGTTTGCTCTCTGATTCATCACCAAGTAATCAAATAATGTTCTGCTAACACCTTCTAGTAAAGCTTGTTCAGTCACACGTTTTAGTGCCAAAGTTGATGACGTTTGAGCATTTCAAAGCGGGAAAATTCATCTCTTTAAACCAGGCGCATGTTTTTATTGTCTAAGCAAAGTTTCCAGATAGCACCCAAAGGAACTGCCAAGAGCTAATAAGTAATAGATAATAAAAAATGACGGAATTTGTCGACTACATATAATGATGCAGACAAATGCGACTTCAAAAAAAAAAAGAAGTAAAGGGAAGTGTTTCAGCGTGGATTTAATTGAATAATTGGAGAAGTAACGAAATAAGAAACGAAAAAACCTACTAATTGTAGAAAAAATCAAGAGGCAACACTCACAATATGAGTGGCATTGTCTAACCAGTCTTCTGTGACAGATGACTTCACACCACTTAGAGTTTTCCTTGCCGAGTGATAAAGCCCATAGCTAAAAAACGTCGTCTTTACAACAAATAACGTAGAAAATCCCCGAAGTTA
>KN768014.1:0-23632 GCA_000816745.1 Ancylostoma duodenale | reverse complement strand
TTCCTTGGTGACAGGCAAGATAGAGGGCGACCGGGCGTACCACTGTTCGGTAGATCTTCGACTTGAGGCGGTCTGGAATGTCCTTGTCGCACAGGACACCAGTCAGTGAGCGCCGCTCTAACCACGCAGCGCTGACGCGTGCGATGATCTCATGAGCGAGACTACCGTCTGATGAAACCATCGAACTGAGGTTCGAACATAGTGACTCGCGGGAGACCCGAGCCATTGACTATGAAAGTGCCGGACTCATAATCATCAGTGGTTAGATAGACGGTTTTCTTAATGTTGAGGCGAAGGCCAAACCGTGTCAGCCGGTCACTCCAAGCTTGCGTCTGCTGTTCAAGTTCACCCTTCCAGGAAGGCTAGGTGCAACGGTCGTTTCTTCTCGCGATGCTTCTCGATCAGGAGACGGGTAGTATGGACGGCATCGGTAGTGTCGCATCCGGATACACACTGGTTGGGAGATAGTTGAACGATTTCGCGAATCCGGCGATCGATGATACGTTCGAAGATCTTCATGGTATGCGACAACAGTGATCTATAGTTCACACAGTCAGTGGGGCTACCTTTGCCGTTCCAGATCAGGATGGTGGTGGTTCGCTGCCAGTCCACGGGGATCCTCTTCTCCGCTATGACCAGGTTGAAAAACTTTGTCAACCATTCAGTGGAGCTCCAACACTTTGACTTCTACACTTCCGCTGCCATATTATCTGGACCAGTGGCTTTGGCTGGCTTCATTCGCTTCAGTGCAAACATGGTCTCTTCGATGCTGACCGGCTGCATCGGTCCGAAAGTGGGCGGGTATTCTGGAATGGGAGGATGTACAAATTCTTCAGTGGAAATTTTCTGGAAATAATCTCTCCATCGCTGCGTCTCCATCTTGCGATCATCACCATCAGAAGGTGGCCTTGTTTATCGATGACACCGTGAAACTTTTCGACGTCGGCTGCTTAGCGCTGACGCGACTTCGCAAGTTTGTAGATGAAGCGCTCTCTGTCTCCGAGTCTAACTTCTTACTGACTTCATCGTAATGCGCCGCTTTCGCAGGCGTCACGGCCTTTTTCGCAGCCCTCTCGGACACTCGAACCGTGCGACCGCTCTGCAATGACCGTCCGAGCGCTCCTCGCCACCGCGGGTGGTACGGTCTCAGACATGGAACCGTGGGAGCGCTCAGCAATGACCGTGCGAGTGCTCTGCAATGACCGTCCTAGCGCTCCCTGTTAGAGCTTGTGATACGGTCATTGAAGAGCGCTCGCACGGTCATTGCTGAGCGCTCGCAGAATTATGGAGGAGCGCTCGCACGGTTTTCCATGTTTCTCGAGTTACTGCTTTAGAGCGGTCATGTACGAAACGAGAATTATTTGCGACTTGTGAAACACGGTAAACCTCACGAGTGCTCCCCCATCCCCTACCAGCGACCCGTGGAGACCGCGTGGCCCGCACAAGGCATGTGCTCGGACGGTGCGAGTGTGAATACTTCTTAGTCCCTTTTTCTTTTTTTCTTTTACTTCTTCCTATTTCTCAGGAAACCCTTTCCCTCGAAAGCCACAGCACTAGGACAAATATAAAACGGATGAGCGATTCGCGAAATAATACAGACTCAATTAGGCCGCCGCCAGAGGTCCGATAACCCTAGATGTATCTCAGCCCAAAAAGAAAGGAAAAAAATGAAGCAGTCTCGGAAAGATGGATTGAGAAAGATGCATTTTAATTTGGAGAAAGCAGGCTTACATGTAACGTGCAATTGCGGCTCGAATTCGAGAAAAGTCACTCCGAGAACGGCCGGCTGATACTTCCAGAGAAAAATTCTCCCGAAATTGGTGTGAATTTGCCACAAAAAGCTTCAACTAACAATATCCCTTCAAACTCCAAAACAAAGCTTGGCGCAGTTGTCAGACAGATTACCACTGTCATTGTCACTGAGGACGGAGGGCGCGCGTTTGGGCACGGCCAAAAAAGGAGCGTGGCTGACGGGGTCCCATCAGCAAAAAATGACAACCAGGAAGGCTTACACAGAGGGGTGTAATTCTTGAACTGGAATTCTTAAAACCCTCCAAAATCTTCCCATGGAAGGCCGCTTGCTGTGCTGATCGCGGAATCGTTGTCCATTTTGTCAAATGACTTTACTTTCATCCATTTGAACACCTACTCTTCGTGTTCAGTACGTGGAGTAACCCCGCTTCACAATTTTTCAGGGGTTTTTATGAAATGAAAAAGCGGTCCTGATTCAGAAGCGTATTCGTATTACTTGCCGTTGAATTGAAATGACTTGCTTATGCCTCACCAGGTTTTTATGGTGGAACCCTTATTGACCTGACGTTTCAACGAAACCGTCGTCCTCAAAGGTCTGAAAATGGTTCCAGTTGTTTGATTTGCGTGCTATACGGTCAAACGCTTCATCGCACTTTGCCAGTTTTCGACCTTCCCACAGGCAAGATGCGACAGGAGCACCCAGAATCGAGTTCGAACTCACCAGATGTTCCACCGTTTGCGGAGAAGACCGCACTGCAAACTCGTGATCGCTACAACGGACGAGTGGTTGTTCCCCAATGTCCGGATCTTATTCGATCTGCAGATAGCTCACATAATGATATTAGGGGGAGCAGATCACTCGTTAAGGAGAGAACTCCTTATCTGTAGATCGAAAAAGATCTGGACATTGGGGAACAACCACTCGTCCGTTGTAGCGATCACGGGTTAGCAGTGTGGTCTTCTCCGCAAACGGTGGAACATCTGGTGAGTTCGAACTCGATTCTGGGTGCTCCTGTCGCATCTTGCCTGTGGGAAGGTCGAAAACTGGCAAAGTGCGATGTGTGAAGCGTTTGACCGTATAGCACGCAAATCAAACAACTGGAACCATTTTCAGACCTCTGAGGACGACGGTTTCGTTGAAACGTCAGGTCAATAAAGGTTCCACCATAAAAACCTGGTGTGGCATAAGCAAGTCATTTCAATTCGACTACATTCAAAATGTCCAGGTTCAAAGATGAGCGTTCATGGAAACTTGCCGTTGATTTATTAAAATTTTTCTCACCTTTTTCTTACGAATGGGCTCTTTTGAAAACAGTTTATTTTGAGTGCTCCGTAGCGGTACTTCATCGCTGTCAATTTGTAAAAGTGAACGCGCATTAGTCATATTCTTCTAGATGAGCCGGTGTAGCTGTCAGCAGAAGCATCGTGACACCTGTATACCCATAGCTCATCAGTGGCCACGCCGCTTTTCTGGCTGAGCCCAAACGCCCCACCGCCACTGGGGACTGGGTGGCATTAACATCGTAGAATTGCATCGGAAAACGGCTGAGAAATTGTTTAAAGCGTAGAAGCGAGGGCGTTATGTTCGATTGAAAAAACGGATGTTGCGCAGATGTCAGCTGAAAATAGAATGAAATTCTGAGCAGAATCATATACAATACTTGACACTTTCGTTCATTCCCAGCTAGAACCCCAGGGTGAGTAATTAAGTAAGAAATAATAAAAGAAGGTAAACTCAATAACAATACAAAAAAGCGTCACAATTGCACAAACGGGACTATAAGTGGAAAACTCATCCTCGTAGCTGCTGTCGTCGATTGAACTCAAAGCAGGACTGGCCTATCCGATAAGCCGCCGATCTCATAAATGTGAATAAGAAAAATAGTACATTCCAATACTCCCGTATCGTTTGCAAGAATTTGGGTGCAGCGCTCGCACGGTAAGAGGGTCCGCCCACAAAATTAGGTGCGGCGCTCGCACGGTGAGAGGCGCCGCCCATAAATTTAGGTGCAGCGCTCGCACGTTCGGCCTTGAATTCGAAGCGCTCGCACGGTTCGAGTGTCTGAGCTTTTCGCTTCCCTACAACTGCTCCAGTTTTCCGCCATTTATCCTCAAGAAAGAGATGGTACAAACGCTTCTTTTCACAGACTTTCTTCCTCACTTCCATCGTCCAAAGCCAAGTCTTTCTTTCGATCTTCCGTCGGTCTGTTTTAGTAGTGCCGAGTACAGAGCGAGCTGCTACTAGGATATTGTCTGTTACGCTTTGCCATGTTTCCGCCACATTCGTAGTAGGTGGCCACTTGATGCTGGATTTAACAGCTATTAGTCTCTCGCGTATCCTCCACCATATGATTCGGGCCGGTCCGCATCGCTCGGCGCGCTCCTAATTTGGCGGCTTGGTTTTCATCGTACAGATTAGCGGTCGACGCTGCGGCGTGACCGTCTCGTAGGGCACGACTTTCGCGCCCGTGACAAGTTTCTGGTCCTGGTACCTCACGAGGACGTAATCGATCTGTGTCTTGTTGCTGCCACTGTAGAAGGGAACAAGGTGGGATGGTCGCTTTCCAAATTTCGTGTTCGCTATGACAAGGTTGTGAGATTCGGCGTAGTCAAGAATACGCTCGCCATCGTCGTTGCGCTTACCGCATCCAGAGCTACCATGGCACTTGTAGCCGGCCTTCGTCACTCCTACGTGGCCATTCAGGTCTCCCGCAATGACGACCGTGTCTTCTGGTGGTATTGCCACGGTCTCCTCATCGATCAGTGCCCAGAAGTCGTCGTTGACCCGACCCGTGCATCCAGTCTGCGGGGCATATGCCGAGAAGAAAAAAATGCGCCGTTCTAGCGTGACGATGACAACCTTCATAAGACGGTCGTCAAAACGCTCTACGCCTTCTATGGAATCCCTGATGACGGTCGTCAAAACGCTCTACGACTTCTATGGAATCCCTGAACCTTACAGGGGCGATGACGCCGACGCCATTTCTAGTACCTGGACTTCCGGTGCAGACTGTCTTAAAGCCACATCCGATGTCCTTGGACTTGTCGGACCATCTCATCTCCTGCACCACACACGATTCGGCGGCGCTGAAGTGCTGCTGCCAGTTCAAATGAGCGGCCTGTTAACGTGCCGACGTTCAAAGTCGCAATACGCGTCTTGGATGCGATGTGGTCTTGATCCTTAACGACTCGCCTGCTTGCCCCTCGATGCCGCCGTTCGCGAAGCATCGAGGACCCTCGCATGTTATTGTCAATACTCATCGGGCCCCGCCAGTGGGCGTCGATTCCCGCGTACCTTTTCCTTAAAGCCTTTTCCTTAAATCCATTTGACGTCATGATCCATTAGATGTGACGTGGGGTGTTTGTCAGCCGGCCTGTCATAACGGCCTGTCGCCGGCATTCGAATGACGGAGAGGAATCCTCCCGTTGACAAGGAACTTATTTGTTAGAGGCGGCCCCTACTCGCCTCTCATGCGCTTCTCAGGCAGGCGAGTGCGAGCTTTTGGCCAAATCCAAACTGCAGGATACAGCCGACACAAAGTATTTCCACACATCCACACGCGTGAGTGCATGTTCACACCCCGTATGAATCGAATCCAGCACTGTCAAACTGGGGAGTCCATCCCCTACATCTACCCGCGTGGCAGGGTAAGCGCATGGCTGCTTTTGGTCCGCAGTAAACCCCCTATCCGCCACTCGGAGTCGCGCAACGTAGCCTCGCAGCAAATCGGCTGGGTTCCCTCGAATGAGAGAGATCCGTGGACTTGAAAATGTACATCAGTTATTCCGAGGAAATTGCCTCCAATAACCAGTCCACTTTACAGTTATGTATCTATAAACTGTTTCAGTAATTCGATCAGTAGCAGTTGAAGCTCTCTCTCTCTAACAAAAAAAAAAAAAACGAAAGTATTGTACTTGGGAAGGAAGAACACAAAATGTGCATATATATTAGATGATGTGTACTTCGGACCGAATAACGTATTTGAATAAAAAATTCGAATAAACATTCGAATTCAAATAATTCGAAATTCGACTATTCGAAAAAAGTAAATTTTTGAATTTATTCGAAATTCGAATCAATTTCATCTCGAATAATCGAATAATTTCGAACAATGGAAGGAATCATAAGTCCGCAATGTTCTTCTTTCGCACCCTTCAGGCTTAGCGTATTATCGAGTAGTAGCAATGACCAGCATTATTTTCGATTTTTCCAGGCTTCGTTTTTTTTCTGGGTACTCAGACTGAACACTGAATAGAAATGTGTGCAACTTTCCAGAAATCTATCAAATCAACGATTTTGTTCTCGCCAAACGTTCATGTCAATGTTGAGAAGGAACAGTCAAACATATCTTCAAGAACATCATTCATCATGATCCAAGCTCGTTCTCTGCTACCCTAACCACCAACCACTGGCCGAGTATGTCCTTAGGATCTCGTTTTCACCATTTTCTTTCACGATTAGATGCTTCACTTGGAAGGAAACAAAATAGCAACAATCTCACCTTATAAGGATTTGTTTTCTTATCATATTTCATCTAGAATGGATAGAGCACTGGATTATTCTTTAACACATTCGCGACAATGTGCTCAACTGGTTGATATGCATGGTGCGACGTGTGGGACCGCGTGCAAAACCGGTTGAGCACAAACGCGTGCCGCCCGCGTCCCTGGTGGCAAACCATGCCGAAAGCATAAGGTCGTGAATGTATTAAGGGAGGTAATGGTTGAAGTCGGTCCTACTTGCTGAGCATCTATGGCACAGTAAACTAAAGAAATCTTCGCTGCCATGAGTTAAAATTCTCAAGTCTTTGCAAGTTATACCCATTCCGAAGTAGTCAAATAGCTCAAACAAGCGAATAAATTTGAAACCGAATTTCGAATTCATTCGAATATTCGGAGTTCGTTCGATTGTTCGAAAAAAGTGTAAAACCGAATAAATTCAAAATTCGACTATTCGAAAAGTTTAAAAATCGAATATATTCGAAATTCGAATATTCGAGAAAAATTTCGAATGTTCCGAAGTATAATACACATACGACCAATTCTTGTGCAAACGTCAAGGATCTTGGATTCACTATGAACAAAGATTTAACCTTCAATAATCATATCGATTCCATCACCCTTAATGCAAATGAAGTAATGTTGCGGTTGTTCAGAGTTTCCACAGTGAATCATCCACCATCACTATGCATGCTTTATAAAGTATACGTTAGTAGCATTATCGAATCATCCTCAACAGTATGTTGCCCTTACAGTGAATTACAGAAAAAAAGCCCTTACAGAAAAAAAGCAACAGATCTTACAGAAAAAAAGCCCTTACAGAAAAAAAGCAACAGATCTTTGTCGTTTTCGCAAGGTATGGTCAATAGAGTCTCGTTTATGCTTCTCTCAGTCTTTCACCTTGAAACCATCTCGAGGTAGAACCTCAGATTTCTTAATTCACATCCCTTTTATCAGAGTGAAAAAGCATGAGAATAGTTTTTCGCCCGCATAGCTAAAATCGTCCCACATCTACCGAACGAATTCTTTAAGGAGAAACAGGCTATATCTTCTACTCTTTCCAACCTTTCAATGAGGCGCTTGATGGCTTGAATCAGCAAGAACAATAATCATGAATGTTTTCTTGAAGTGCATGATATAATTCTCCACATTTAAGAATGATTATCACGTGACATTTCTACTTATTCTTCTTTGCAGTATCACACTTATGTCATGTCAGCACTCAAGAATGTGTCGCGCAACTGCTTCTCTACATAGCAGACCTGAACGAGATGTAACAAAAATATGTCTGTGTACATGCTTGTAATTGACCCGTAGAGAGGTTTTTGGAGGCTCGGACGTTCTGATCTTGATTATTTTATCCTGCGTTTTATGAAGCGGTGCATGGGACAAGAAATATGCTTTGAGGATGGACTGTGAGGAACCTACATAGTCCGAGCCGACGATCGCGTCTCACTTGATCCCACTTCCCTAAAATTGGTCAGGTTTAAGAGACTGTCCGAGCATTGCGTGATCCGCTCTGTTAGTGGGAGCAGCGATTGGTCGATACATTTGGTTGATAGTCATTGATAGTCTCACGTGTGCCGCAGTTTAGATCTGTAGTTTCACCACTTTTTCGAGCCTTCCATGACCTTTCTGTGGTATCTTCTTAATTTACCTTCCTTGCGAAGGGCTGCATTGTGACTTCTCATGATGTATAACATAAATAAATAAATAAATCCAAGAATAAACAACAAAATCGATAACCAGTGACTTGATGCCGTTCGTAACATTATGCAAGCTATACGATTGCTACAGATAGCACGAGCTGAGCAATGCTCACTCATTCGCCGGTGACAGTCTCGCATTGTTGTGTGGATAAACTTTCGTTGTATTGGTGAGACATTTGGGGCGTGTTTCCGAAATTTTGGTCAACAAAAATCATATCATAACAATCTGAACTGCACATTGAAGAAATAAAGAGCGCTGCACAGAATTTAGGACAGGAAAACATGGAATTTATTAATGCTGTTATTCGTCCACATTCTCCTCTTCAGTAAATGAGCGTCTTCATTTTTCACGAGCGCGTAATTGCACGTATGTTGTGTTTTGTCCCTGAATATAGAATAATTTTTGCCTCCATCTTGTCATGGTTCATGAATGGCTATCACCCCTTCACTATGAAGGGTTATGAAGGGGATCTAGTTGTCATCCTCCCAAAGTGGAGGAGATCTGAGCCCGACACCAAAACTGACCTAATCTCTTCGTCCTTTGCCTAGCAACGGGGTCGGTTATGCAACTGTCGCATGACAACATACAGTTCAGCATCATGTAATTACGATTCCTTTCGCACTCGCCCACGCTCGCCCAATGCGCACAAGATGGATGGGAGTCGCAGCAGTCGCTTTTCTCACCAGTGCCGCAGACTGAAATCTGATGAGTTTACGCTATTCTCGTAAATTCAACCCAGGTAGGTGTTATAAAGAAAAACTGAACAAAAATCAAGTATATAGTTGGATAACCAAAAGTTTTCTCATATTTTTTCATAATTCAAATACAATAATCCAACGGGATCAAAGGTGAATACTTCTTGCACTCAATGCGAATTGTATGAAAACGCAAAAGAGAACATTCAACACAACGGACAATACCCACCGGTGGGTCGTACGGGAAGTTACGTAGATGACAATACGACCCACCGGTGGGTCGTATCCGTTTTAACCTTTTTTTTAGGTAGAACTTTCCCAAATTCTGGCCCTAGGGGTTATTCTATCCGTTGAACACGGTAATGGTATCTATTTTGTACCGTAACTGCGATACTGTATGGTTACTGTAGGCATACTGTAGATGCTGTTGGTGTATTTTCGCCAGCATCTTTCGCTACTGCAAATTTGAACTTTGGGGTGAGGTTAGTTGACGTGTGACGTGCTGAACACGAGTACGCCATTAATCTCACACCGTAGAGCAATACTGTAATGCTAATGAAGCGTTACAGTATGATTACTGTAGGTGTACTGTAGATGCAGTTTAATCACTTAAAGTCACTGAAACTTTGGTGAGTAAAGTTATTTGACATGCTGAGCACGAATTCGGCGTTCATTTTGTACCTTATCGCAGTGGGGTTATTGTAGGCATACTGTAGATGCATTTTGTTACCAAATTCGGTAAAACTTTGGCAAATGGGGGTTTTTGACAAGCTGAACACGAATTTGAGATTAGTATTTGAGATAGATGCCATATTCGAGATCGAAGTGTGAAATGACCCCAGCTCCGGGTAAATTCCAATGCAAAATCTCCCCTACAGTTCATACAACATTATCATTACAGTAACCCCACAGCAATGCAATACGGTAGAAAATGGACATTATATTCTAAATCAGCATGAAAAATAACCCCCTTGTGCTAGTTTTGGTAGAATTCCGAGGGAAAAGGATCTTTCTACATTTTCTACTGTATACACACAATAACACTACAGAAGTGTTATACCAAGTAAAATAGATGGCATATTTGTGATCAGCACGTCAAATATGCCCCAATTACCACAATTCTGGTGAGAATCGAGAGGAAACTCGCTTCGGTCCAAAGTGGCCCTTAACGGAAAATCGGCGTTGTCACGAATATGTTAAAAAAGGGAATGAGTTTTGACCGCAATCTTTTGCACAACATCGCTCAGCGTACTGGTGTCTGGCTCGAAGATGATGGAGGATATTCCTGTATGAAGCTATGCCTTCTGTTCAATTTTAGACAATAAGCACAAATCCTATGTTGGTATCTCAAAATCGTTTGCGCGCCCTTTCCTTTGCTACAGTATTTTTGGACTGTCCCACTCATGCTTTTTCACGGACCATCGGTGTGCCAACTTCTTGGTTGTGAACCATCCGCGCTAAAATATGGGCGGAGCAATGCAGCGGGCCAGCTGCAGACCCCTTCTCAAAACGGAGCAGCTGCGCAGCCCAATTTTGACGCCAATTGTGGGACTAGGGCGACGAAATATAGCAGCTTTTATTCATTTGAACACAAATTGCCGCACATTCGTTGCTGTTTGAACATTTTCACTACTCTACCTCTATTTTTGTCTCGAGTGTCTTCTAGATTTGCGACAAAATTTCAAGCTAATTTTGATCTTGAAAAGTCTCTTGTCTCTGTTCGTTGTTTTCATATTTAGAGCCACTAGAGAACCTCTAGAGCCACTGAAAGGCAGCACCCGTCGAAATCCTCGACTCGGAGTTGAACCGCTAGAAGTGGAACACATTGCCAGCACATCGCAAAAGTTCAACGAACACAAAGACTCACGACTTACCTGCGAAGAAATCCAAATCGATGTCGCGAACACTGCAAACACAGCACCCTTGCATGCGCCAGCGCACACAGGCCGCGGCCGCTCGGTTCAAGCGTATGTGGCCTTTGCGTGGCGGGACCCATGAGTGTCAGACGGAGCGTGCGTAGTCGCACGGGAAACAGCACCACGATTTCGTGAATTTCCCGTATGTTTCGCGCTTTTCACTATTGGTTATGAGATTTAGGTCCCTCAAAACCACAAAAACCAGGGAAATCTCAGACACGAAGATTTGGAGCGGGTGCTGCCTTTAACCCTCCCGTTGTAGAATACGTTGAAGTGCCAAATGAAGTTATGTCGCCCTGCATCACAGGGTGCGCGTAGAGCAGTGGTAAGGTAGCCTCTGGTATAGCACCATGCGTCGCCGTCCTGGGTGACGGTGGCCGCCGATCGCCAATGTTTGCGACGGTGGATCAGCAACATTGGCGACCGCTCACAATCGATCGGCATCGACGTTACAGTCGCCGACATTGGCGATCGGTGGCCGCCGCGATGCCGCGCACACAATCGATAGGCATCAATATCTCAGTTGCCAGCGACAGCGAAGCAGGGTGCTATACTCCTCGAGGAGTATAGCGGCTACTTAAGAGGTCTGCTGTTCGTTCGCATGATCGATTGTTGGATCCCTTCAAGAACTGAATTGATATATACACCGGATGCCCTCCGCAAGTCACTGTTCAGGGATCGATACGCTTTCAATCTCTAAGCTCAGATGTCGACGAATGCCCACAGACGCGATTGATAAACTTTATCTTTAATCCTTAACTCTTAGCTCATCTATCACTATCAATAAGTCGAATAAGTATTAAGCACTTATCGATACTACGTATGGTCAGTTAGCCGAAGGAGTGCCCACGGGTGGTCTTTCTGCAGCTGAAACCGCAGTGACATTGACCGGCCCATCGGCTGCTTCTATCGGAAAGAGTAGCGAAACACCAAAATGGGAAGAATCGCACCGCATTCACATCAAAAGTTAGAGAAGGTGTAAAAATGTATCGAAAAAGCTGATCGACCGGCCGATACCATTACGGTTTCAATTGCAGACAAAGTCAGCAGTACTTCAATTTGCGAAGCCAATTTCAACCTTTTGGTAGTAGATGGCCCTGTAGGAAACCCTTTAACAATTTCAGCAGCGCATACCTTCAGTCAAAATCCATTATCAAGAGTCTACGTATTATAGTCCATCGTTATCTCTTTGTGGCTATTTTGATGTCGATCAATCTGATTACTGGAGATAACGATATCTAGGTAAGCGTTGCAAAAGTAGGCATGGCTCGTCCTAAAGAATTATACGAATGTGGGTTGAAAGGTTTTGGGAGTGACCATCAAAGAGTCGCTGTCTTCCAGCTATTGCTATGCCGCTGTGCTGGCAAACCTTCCATTTGCACTGACTACAAACTTCCGTTCGATTTGACGAACAGTCTGCCTTTGACAGATCTTGCAATTCAAACAACGTTGACTACACTCAGTCAGAGAGGAATGGAGAGGAAATTGCAAGCATACCAAATGGTTTCTAGGCGCTGACTTTGTGGCCTCCTCTCCTTGATTTTGCACTCATAGTTTCTGAGTTTGGCTAATCAAGCATTGATGCACATAAGCAAACAGTGAACCATGTGCAGGACGTCAAAAAAGGCTAACCCATCAGCCATTGCGGATAAATTCCCTGATATGGATTTGGCTGACAGCGTATGAATGTGCAGAGAAGTGAAGAGTCCTCAAACATCTTTTATGAGCAAATAATTCTTGTTTACAGAATAAAATAATCGCAAAAATTCTTACCAAAAGATGAGAGCAGCATTTGCTAAATTTCGAACAACAGCACCCCCGAGGTGGACCACAGCAAAAAAATTTTAAGTTGTTCTTCTGGAAAGGAAAGGACTTGAGCACTGGAACTCGAGTGATAATGAAGCTAAGATTCAGCTTTGTCCTTTGCTAGTGGAAATGTCACGAAAATAGTGGCTTAGATCTAATAGAATGGCTCGGAAAAAGAGGACTCCTCATTGCGATGGGATAGTGCTTGTTGTTTTTGCTCATGTCAGAGTCAGAATAATCACGGCAATAGCATGATCGCACTTTTTTATACTATTGCTAAGCAAAAAGTTGTAAAAATAAAAATGAACGATCTCCCTCATTTTCTGATTCTTTAGCCCTGGCTTCCCTACTCCTCTAGCTCTCTAGAATCTTAAAGCCTTCCTGTATAGAAAGAGATTGAGGTCAAATGACCAATTATTCTTGGTCGTATGAGGTTGTTTTGAGGACCTCGAAAAAATCCTTCGCAGATAGAGACTTAAGAGCAAAAAAAAAGAGATGGGACCAGGTGTGCTGAGCTTCGAAAGGATTGGATTAGAAAATAAGTTAAGAACTGGACCTAAATTGCTTTTTTTCATTGACATTCCGGAAACTTCACCCCCCCCCCCCACCCCTCGTATGATACTATTGCATAGTACTGCCATTTCAGCATGCAATACAGCTCCTGCTGGAGACCGCCCAATGATTACGAATGTAAATAATGTCATGTTCATCAAATCCTACGGTAACCTCGGCCTGTTCGATTTTTTTAATTCAGGAGGAAATGAAAGAAAGCTGTCTTTAGAATTCAGCTAGTGCTGATCCTGAGTGCTGATCCATGTTTCATGAACCTCCTGTACACTGCGGCTGCATCTACTGGTGCAAGAAAGCTCTGAGGCCCATTAGCTGCGCGCATTACTGTGAGTTTTTTTTTGTGTACTTCTCAATATTAGTATTGTGCTAAGAGAGCTTTGATTTTCAGGAGCACGGAATCATTTCCACGACGCCTCATGCAGCATGCAGCGAAGGCATCAAAAAGAGTCACAGTAGTTTTGTAAATCTGCTCTCCCCAGTACAATATTGCTTCAATACTATTGTAGGATGTACGTTCTTGATGCTTTGAGTTCTATCTTTTGAAGCCACATCAGTTTCGTTCACACAAGGTTAAGGTGAAATAAATATGGATTTTCCGTCCGACTGCGCAAGTCGTGCGAGAATAATCACCGTCAAACGAAGGCATTTCACAATATTTGTCCACTTTTCTTAATTTCAATTAAAATGCAGAGTCAAAATTTAATTCAACCAGACCACGTTCCACAATATGTTGAATCTTAACCACTAACATTGCTGCCGCCGTAAACGTAAGCGAGAGTACAAATGAGATACAGAAGGGATTGGCAGATAGGTGTTCTCTTTCTATGAACGGACAGTGGTGACCACTGAACTAACTACATATACAGGGTGATCCAAAAGTCTCTGCCTGGTGATCATGACAGTTGTGATCACAGCATTCTTGAACAACAACGTCTTCTTTTTTAGCTTTAACTTTCAAAACATCTATTGAGTAGGTTTTAATCGTACTCCATAGTACTCCCATGAGACTTTTCCTATAGAAGGATAAGAACCATTTTCTAAACAGCTCTGTTGCTCACCGCGACGTTATGAGCCGCTTATAAGTGGTCTGATCAGAATAGGGTATTTTTCACAAAATGGAAGATGAGGGAGCAGAATGGCTCTATGCCACATAATATGAGGTCCTCATAAGAACTGGCTATCAATTTCGGAGGAAGGCATTCAAGTTATGTCGGATGAAGTCACGACGTCTACGGGCCAGTAGTCTCCGTTTTTATCAAATCTGGAGTGGTGATCAACGCCGAAACCCAAGTTCAGAATATTGGAGAGAATCACATGCTTGAACAGGATCAAATTTTCAAGGGAAATCAAACGATGGATGTTTTAGTACGAAGGATATTAAGTGCATATATCAAAATTGTTTCAAAGGAAAGGACCGCGGCCACACCTCACCATTTGAATTCTTGACCTCCTACTGAGCTATGAGCAATCCTCGAAGAAAAGCTGGGAGGAAAAAGATGACGGTGCACCTACGTCCAAGCGCAACTCTGCTGTGAAGCGTTTTCGCCTCCATAACATCAAAAATAGCGAGACTTCTGGGTTCGCACTGATAATTTTTTGGCGGATCCTTTACAAAAAAAAATAGTTTGAAGTGGAGAGAATAGAGAGAATGCGAGTATGAAGTGCCAACTACACTAACCACGAAAGATGGTGATGACGACGAGCGGCGGCTACCATAGCGCGTTCACTAATTATGAAAACCCCTTGCTTAAAATTTCTAGTATCTTCCTTGTATCCCTGCAACTAAGACAACATTTGCACCCAAGATTACGGTGGCATCAGTGTCGGGGTTGAACACTTATGACTATTCACATGTACGTAAGAGTTATCGAAACTCACGTTCTGGATCCACGGATACCTCATCGGGTTCGTTCTCGCAATCTTGGCATGACAATTGGCAGTTGGGGAGCATCCATGAGGGATTGCTATCGCACTGGCCTTGGCTTGCCCAGGACGCACAGTCTGGATGCTTATCGCAACAGTTGCTTTGGCTACCCTTGCCGCACTCTAGAAATGTTTGAGTCTACTCTCATCTCTCGGTTCCTTATAACTTGGGATTACAATAACATGCATCATACAGTCGCAAGAGTACCATGTAGAAAATTTTTACTGCAAAGCTTCTTTATTCTCATTCGAACCTAGCATTTTGTTGCTCGTAAAAGTACAGGGTGGTCAAAAGAATAAATTTTAGGATCACTCCCATTCAACGGCACAGATCCCAACCAATAAAGCCTGTAGATTTCGATGATACTCGAAATATTGACTTGCCCAAACCTTTTCTGGAATTTACATTATTTGAGAAACACTTTAAAAATAGGGAATGAGTTGAACGTTTTTGCGTTTTTGTGCGTTTTTGCGCCTACGTAAAAGTTGAAGGAGGATATTCCGAGACGAAGGGTTGTCTTTTGTTCTGTCTTTTGTTCAATGTGATACAATAAACACAGGGACAAATCCAAATTGATCCGGTGCTATTTCCACCATGTCTCTCAGACGCATATCCAGAAGGCGTTCGTAGATCTTCATCGTATGTGCGATGAGCTTGATACCTCTGTAGTTCGGACAGTCCATCGCATCACCTTTCCTTTCGAAGATCGGCACTATGATGCTGTATCTCCACGCTCCTGGAATTCTTGCTGACCTAGTGATGTTATTGAAAAAGTTAGCCACTGTGCAGGCCTGGTTCGCCGAGTGACTTCCATGCTTTCACTGGGATGCCGTCTAGACCCGAGGCTTCGACAACCTTCATTTTCTTCAAAGCCTTTCTTACCACCTCAATTGTCCAAGGCTGCGTCGGCTCATCTACTGGTTCCGCGGGGATCTTTCCCTTTCTTGGGAACTCCTTGTTCAGAAGCTGCGCAAAATAGGCTCTCCAACGCTCCTTGACTGCCCCAGGGTCTCTGAAGACTTCCCCATCTTCGCACTTAACAGCTCTGTCCTCATTCACATCTAGGGATCCTCTGTGACGCGCTTTCGCTAGCCGAAACACGTGCTTTTCAGCCTGCGAACTCTCCAGCTTACCATAGAGGTCGTCCATCTCAGCGTTCTTTGCACGAGCTACTGCAGCCTTTGCCTCCTTCTTTCTTAATTTGTACTCCGTCAGTGTCGAGAGCGATTTGGTCTTCTGCCAGGCTTTGTAAGCATATTTCTTAGCCTTAGCAATCTTCTGCAGGTCTTCACTCTAGAACCATGTTGCTTTATCTCCTCTCCTTCCACCTCTAGTTTCTCCTAATGTATCCCTTGCGCACGTCAGGGTAGTACTCGCTGCGCTGGCCCACACTGATTCTATGGGACCGCAGGGATCTGGCAAACCGGCAGCTAAAATCTTCTCACGCAAAGTCTTCTGTGCACCATCCGCCAACATCTACCACCTGATGCGTAGCTCTACGCTAGCCTTAGTTTGCTTAGGCAAGGTCATGCATACATCCGCTAGCAATGGTCGAAGCTGTCTTGCAATTTCTTCTCGCGGGACAGCCTTCACATTCTTTATCGTTTTCAAAGAGTGTCTTCTCACCAGGATGTGGTCGATTTCATTTTGCCGACCTCCGTTGCAATATGTGACCTTCTGGGACTCCTCTTTATGAAGGAAGTGCTAGCAATTGCAACATCATGAGCTTCAGCTAGCTCAATGATTCTCTCACCTTCCGGATTTCTCCTTCAAGGCCTCTCCTTCCATGTATTCTTTCGAAGCCCCTTCTATCCTGCCCTACATGGCCATTTAAATCTCCTGCAATCGGCACCTAGTCACTTTCAGGAGCACTTCTAATGACATCGTCGAGCTCATCGTAGAATGCCACCTTATCGAGCATATACGGGTACCACTGTCCAGAAGCCGTCCTCGGTAGCGATACGAAGGGAAACAATCCTGTCGCTAACACGATACACAGACGAAATTTGTTCTTTGTGGGGTCCGGATACTGCTATTGCCACCCCATTCCTTCCTGTCTCAAGTCGGTGATAGTACAACTTGATGCCGTCTCCGATCTCTCTAGCCTTGGACCCTTTCCATCTCGTCTCCTGCAGACACAGAACATGAATCCTCCTCCGATTCATGAAATCTGCGATCTCCCTCGTTTTACCGGTCAGAGTTCCGATGTTCAAGGACCCGACCCGAACTAGCGTCTTCAGCCGAGGTCGTTCGCCCCTCGGTAGCCCTCGCTGTTAACCACAGGAGGCGGGCAGGCTTCCTGTAGGTCACTTCCGGGTGACGTCCTAGCATTTACTCCATTCCATATTGAACCTATCATATTTATGTGACATTGGTCTCCACTAGCCGGCCTGTCAACCTGGGCCTGACGTTGGAAAAACGAAGAGGTTGCTTCTGTCATCGTGCTAACCTCATACCACGGGGCGAGGACCTTGTTTATAGAGGCGATCCCGACTCGCCTCCTCCACTTGGCCGACCTTCTCTAGTAGGCATTTTATAGGACGTGAGGTGCCACCCCTACGCCCGCCTGCAATACGTAGGACCAAATATGGTCCGCGGGATTTCTCCCTACCACCATCGGCCACACGGTAGACGCGCTCGGTAGCTAGAGCGACTTAATAGCCTCGACTTAACAACAGTGTTTACAACGATTTGACATTGCATAGCACCAATGTACGGAGCAGAGTAGCCCATCTGTGGAGCTTTGCTACTCGCTCCACTCAATTCTGAAACATGGGACGACAACCACATCGAAAAGATGTGTGCATGCCGTGGCGATAGGATTGACTCGGTTTCCTCACTTAGGATATGCTCTTTCACCGCCTTTCATTGGGGTTCCATGGGGATTATGAGGGTTCATCTGTTTTAAGAAGGGCAGTACAATCAAATACAGGGTGGCCCAAGATTACGGAGACAAGGGCGCGATGCACATTTTTCGACTTGTCTCGGGTTTTGGCATTCTGCATCCAATCTTTTGCTGTTCATCTGTTTAATCGTCCAGCTTCTTGCGAAACAATACCTAACAGCATTAGTTTCAGGGACGGCTAGGCCAACAGTCAAACTTAATTCTATCACCCAATTACATCTTTCTTGTAGTCTAGGCGCACGTGTTAAACCAACGTATGGGGTGGTTGTGAAAGACCACCTGCCACGGTGGTAAGGACTGAGAAAAGGTGAGGATACGCCAAAATTCGGAACGGTTTGGGCGTGCTCATCAAAACGAATCAACAACAGCAATTGCACAGTGGGGGAAACACCCCTCAGAACTTTAAGATTGGGAGTTTAAAAGCCTAACAAGTTCCACTCCCCTACCTAAACATTGAAAAAAGAACGGGAACAGCCTTAACACACGATTTTGCCTGTTTTTCCCTAGGGTGGTCCCTTCCACATAAATCCTATTTTCAGCACTAATTTGAGCAGATTTCCCGTTGTGACATTCATTCAAGGACAAAAATTGATTATACTCCCATAAAATTGTTTAATTCACGAAGCCAAACGCTTCTAGAAGCGTGGGTTTATTCGAGGCGAAGGCACTACCGTGCCACTGCTGGTGCCTAATTCGAATTCTTCGCATCTTTTCCAGCCGATTGCAGGAGAATTCGTGAGATGTGATGGTGAATTCTGTTCAATGCTTCGTGAAAAATACCATATTGGGAACAGAGTTGCCTATTTGCTTTCTAACGTTAGATATGAACCTTTTAGTGTGTCTCTGTAATTTTGTACCACCCTGTACACAGGATGAAGGAATGAAGAACGCGTCATAACAAGCTGTTGTGACATTTTCTCAGACCAGTTGTGTATTTGATCAAACGTTCTAAATGTTTCCTAACTTTCTTCCAATACTCTTGAGATTTACAAAGAGTGCGGGTGCACTGATGACGGACAGATGTGCGCGGGCCCATAGTTCAGATCCTCTTATATAAAACATAGCAACTCTTACGACACTTATTTTTCAATAATCTGGCCAGCGCGCGTGGCGCCAAATTCAAACGGCGAGAAGGCGTCTGTATACGAGATGGCGAAGAAAGGTGCTCGGAAACATGGAACACCTTCCGAATCTGTCGGAGGACATAGGACGGATAGTGTCGATCCGGATATCGATTTATATTAGGTTGTCGCGAAAGTTTCCCGCCACTCACTTTCGTGTATTGCCAGAATTTTCAGGATTGCTCAGGAACTTTCTATTTAGAATGTATATGAGGGCCGGTCACTGGCCCACCTATACCTACTTTGTCGTACCATTCCGTTGCGATTATGACCGAAAAAATCGTCATTGACCACAAGCATGTTTTGCTGTTCCAGCTTTGCGAGCTCAGGAAACACAGCAACGAAAACGATGCTCCAAAAACATACGTCGTACGATAGATCTCTCCTCTACCTCATAGTATACAGTGAAGATTTGGTTCCCCAATTTAAGAGACGGTGGCTTGGACTTGAGACAGACCACGATCCGGCCGATAAGGTCAAGTGAATCACGAGCGCCTCCTGGAGCTGATTCGAGAGAGTTCACGACGCGATACCCGCAAGCTGGTAGAAGAACCTCAGCGCTATCACGCTACAATGGTTTCTCATCTACAGCTCTTCGAAGAGAAAAGGAAATATGGCGCATGTTTTCAACGTGTTCTGAGCCGTCACCAGTCTCAAGTCTGTTGGGTGCACGCTTTAAGCTCTTAGCTTTTTACGGAATTTTGCGCTCAATTACCCAACTTGGTACCATGGGCTATAAGTGGGCTTCTTATGTAAATCACATGAGAAAAAGTGGGTGGCTCGGACGCCAGCAACAATGGATTCCACCGCCAGAACGAGAACTACCGCCACACAGGGCAATGCTCAATATTTGGTGGAATTGAGAAGGAACCAAAGCTGCTGCCAACATACCATTCTGTTACCTCAGGAGTTCTTGCCAATAGCGGTTACAAATATATAGCGTAGTTGTCAGTTGTATCAAAGAAGGAAAATTAATTCGAAAAGGAAGGCTGAAAGTGACGGGAAACTTTCGCGGCAACCTAATAGATCGATCTTATCGATCTCCTCAGTTCAGCTCTAATCCGGACCGAAATTGGCGTACTGGGGTAATCCGCCACGCTGATCACAAATCCGATGACCACACTGCACAGCGTTATTACTGATTTGTTGATTTCATTGATTTTTCGCAAGTTCCGCCACGGGCGTCGCAGGACCGTACCAATAGAAGTTTTTCAACACGTTGATCACGTATCTGATACCCACTTTGCACAGTTTATTCAGTTCACTGGGGAAAAATCCTCTCAAAAGTTAGAGCTGAAAATCTGGCATGGATGCCGTTTTTTCCATTACTTTCTCCTCAACCTAATATTACCAGCCCGATCGTTCGAGTACTGCCGGACTCTCACGCTTCTTTTGGCCTTGATTTGCCGTTGGATGACATCTCCTCCACTCTGCGGCAGAAACTCCTCAACCACCAATAGCTCCTTTTTTCAAACTTTTCCACTACCCAGCGCTAAAGAGCCTATTTCACAGCTGTGGATCGGACGTCCCTCTTACCATGTACAGGCAGTTCTCACTCATCTGTGCACCTCTTCCTTAGCATCGTTATCAATATCGGCAGCCGTCTTCCCCTTCACCTTCAGTGAATTTGTTTGTCACTCTTGCATTTCAGAGCACCCGCACACCTCTCGCATACTGGGGGACCCGTTTTTCAGCTTATTCACCACATCCCGCAAATCTCACCTATCACAGCAATAAGTACCCGTACTCTGATATCTTTCGCACCAAAGAATGTCGGCGCGTTCCTACATAGCTGTGGAACCAGATTTCAGTATATTCCACAGTATCGCGCTTCGGAGACTATCGTCTCTTTCATCTTGCTCCTTCGCTTCTCTGTAACACCATAGTCGTTTTATTTCTTATATATGACCTCATAATCACAGGCCGTTCATTTTCATTTTCATTGTAGTGTAAACAGCTGCAGCTGTTCCTAGCAAATGGACATGACTAAAACTGGAAGAAAACACTGTCATCCAAGGTAAAAACGGAAATTTGCACACTTTTCGTGCATAACTTGGTAGGCTGAACATCGTCACTTTCCTGATAATGGCAGGCTCTTTTGCAGAAACACACACATCAAATGCAGACTAATTTTACGTACGATTTGCGCTAAAGATAACAGTTCCACCCATGTCGGTAGTAAAAATTTGCAATCCTTCTCAAGAATTACAGGAACTCACGTGATGGATCACTTGATGGTTGGTCGGATTCGGTTCCACAATTGTGACACGACAGCTGACAATTGGGTAGCATCCATTTTGGATTTTTTTCACACTCGTTGTTTTTTGCCCATTCGGCGCATAATTCGTGCTTATCGCAGCAGCTGCTTTCGGCGCCGTTCCCACAGCTCAGGAACTGTTGCGTGACCGCTGAAACATACACTGTGCTTACGCTGAAATTTCTCAAATTAGCCTCGCCCCGCTCTGTTTGGCAAAGTAACGGGAAAGCGCACACAAAATCCACAGAGAGCTTTTGAAAGCTACCAGTTTTTACCATCCAAGCTTGGCATTAGTATTACAAAAACTCAATCTGACATGAGAGTGCGTGACTGAATAAAATATTGTGTAACAGAGTAACGCAAATCTTGGGATGTTATCCTCTGTATACATAAAAGTGAAAGTTTGTTTGTATGTGCGTGTGTTGGTGTGTACAGCCTTTCTCAAAAAGTCTTGCCTCACCCTTCACCGCCCATCTGCTGAGCCGCGCCGTACCACCTATGCATTATCATACGTGGTGCGACGTGGCTAAGCTGACGGGCCCTTCAGCGTGAGGCAAGAATTTTTGAGAAAGACTGTATGTGGAATAGAACATCGCGGTGGATAAATCGATTCGGATCAAATTTCACAGATACATCCTACAGAGACCGCGGAGGGTACGAGCTAGTTTCCACCCAGTACTATCTACTGGCTTATCGATTACATCGATTTTATTGATTCTGCGATATTTCTACTCAAGGGTGGACATGTATACTGGGGTTCTCCAATATGCTCAATACGAACACGGTAGCCATTTCGAACAACATTACCGATTTATTGATTTCACCAATTTTCGGTCACTTTTGCTCAGAGGTGGTGAGGACATGTCTATGAAGGTTTCCAACACGCTGAACACGAATACAAGTGTTTTGCACATAGAAGAGTGCATATCGACTTATCGGTTCTATTAATTTTTCGTTTATTCTCGGTCGATGAAGACATGTCTAAAGGGTTCTTCAATGCGCTGCTCCCAAGTGTGGCAACTTCTCCTCTAGAATTTATAGACTCATTAATTTTATCGAATTAGCCATCTTGCTAATGGAGCAGTGAGGACATGTACATATATTGGATTTTTCGAATACATTGAACACAAATGCGACAACGTTCTGAACATAAGTGCCTGTTTTGATTTTATGAGATTTTCGTTATTTTCGCCAGGGGGTCAGGGAAAACCAGCTTTTTGAAGTTTCTCCACACCCCATACATGAAAATGAGAACTGTTATGAGCGAAGTTATCGATCCACTATCCTTTCTTGCTTTTACAAGGGGACGGATTAGAACGTGTTCGCTGGGGTACTCGAATAAGCTGAACACAATTAAAGCAAACATTTTCCTTGAAGTTATTGTCCAACTATTGATGCTAACTTTTTGCTAATGTGTCGCCGAGAAAAGGGCTCACTTTGGTTTCTAAACATGCTGATCACTAAATTGATAGGCATTTCGAATGATTTTGTCAGGAACAGCAATTGTCACGAAACAGCCGGGGGTAGGAAAACACTCGAGCGGAGCCGGGTATGTCGACTTCTAAATACTAGAGCGCAGGTCACTTTTCTATTGAATTTTTTATGGAACACTATTCCGTGTTTTGTCCCATAAAAAATTCAATAGAAAAGTGACCTGCGCTCTAGTATTCCGTGTTTTGAACATTTACTGTCTTTCAGCCTCTCCCGAGGGATGGGGCATGTATGATCAAAGATCACATAAATATAAAATTTCAGTAATATCTTATTTTTTAAGCATGGAACTGTTCGTGGGACAGCGCTTATTGTTTTCTTTCCGCCCATCCTGAGCATACAATAACATTAAAATTTTCACTCCTCTGATTCACGAGAAAACTATTGAATTTCCAGTAGGTGAATTCTGAACAAGGAGGAAGGTAGTGTTTGTCAGCTAAACGTGGCTACCCTACACATGCTCTGGAATCAGCTGCCTGAGGCTCCACTGTCCAAGGTTGCGAAGGTGTTCACGAAGTTGAAGAGATGTAACTCACCCGAACTGTATGTAGCTAAGAGCACCTTGAATGTTACAAATGAGTTTCAGAAATTTCTCAGATACCGAGGAGGACGGATATCATACTCACGATAAATCCAACTACAGTTGTCATTGAAGCTGGGAGTACTGCGCGTGATGTATTGTTCGCCGATTCGCCGATTGACAATTTATAGGATTCTCGTTTGGTCTTCTGGATTACATAGCCAGAATTTGAACAAGCTACTTCAGAACCGGAAGTAGATGCTGCATTTGGACAGACTGGCAGTGTGGCAAAAATTGAGGAGAGATTCAGGAGGAATCGTGATGACGTTGTCAAAAATACCACATTGATGTGATAGCTAACAATAAAACAAGAAGATATAGAAAAGCTGCTATACAGCATAAACCCCAAGGTGATTCTCAGAAGCACCAATTCTCAAGTCCGACTGTCTTTGAACCTCGGCATTA
>KN768006.1:0-10373 GCA_000816745.1 Ancylostoma duodenale | reverse complement strand
CACTCATTCATTCGGACCAATATTTTTTTCGGATCTTCGCGGTCTTTTCTAGGCGTTTTCATGGATTTTCTACCCTCTCTTAGTTTTCGAAATCTTCATCTTTTTACTCAGGCCCCTCAGCTATTCCATTTTATCTTTTTTCCGGTTTCTGGAACGAACATTTCCCTATCCACAACGAAGTAATTCTCCTTTTCGATGTCACATTGCATCGCTTTTCATTGATTTCTTTTTTATTTTCTGATCCACCCCCTGCATCGCTTTTTGCTCTCTCTCATTCTCTCTTTCTCTCTTCGCTCACTTCATGCTTGTTTTCCACTTTTAGTCTTTTACTTATTGTTACCCTAGACTCCTGCATGAAATTTAACAATCATCCGAGGACTTTCTAAGATTATTTCTCTGTCTTCAATGCTCCGTTTTCATTGCAGATTCTTTTTTTTTTTTCATTTTTGTTTTGCATTCCTAGGAGGAAGCACCTATTTTTGTGTTCCATAGCGTTTTTTTTCTGCAGAACTTCCTCGCTTCCTCTTTCTTTCCTTCGTTTCACTTACAGCTGAGAGACTTCGTTTCTGTGGTACTTGTTCCAGCTCCCGCTCTCCTATTAAACTGATATCGTTGATCCTACTGACTCTGTCAGGCGTTTTTCGCTGTTATGCGAGCGGTGAATCCCTCTAGAACAGCTGACCAGCTGACTTCACATCAACGCAGTAGGGATACTGAGCAGAACCGCACATACCTTCGATTGGGATGGCTTTAATCGCCGAAAAAATGTGTCGAATTTAAGCCACGCCCATTTGTCAACATTTTCGCGGTGGGACAAAAGACGACAACAGGGTGAACAGTCGTTTTTGCGACATTCTTCATTGTTGGGCGACCCTGTAAAAAATTCCTACCATTACTAGATATGGTTTACTTTGCTAGCTCTGACATGTCTGTTGTGAGGTGCTGCACCTTCAAAATTCCTAATAATAAATATTTGCAAATAACCAAATGATACTACTAATTACATTGTAAATAATAGTATTGTATGTGTGCGTATGGATAGGGAAAGAGGAAAATGTACAAAAAATACTGCGTTACGATATAGAAACTCTGCAATCGTAGAATGCGTGAGGGAGGAATGGAGGAATATTTTTGTCACTGGATTTGGTTTTTTCAAACCAGCAACTGTAATTTACGGAATCCGAGGGCGGAGCGTTCCACACAAGAAAGGGGTGATGTGGCTTAACTCTGTGACTGGCTGTTTAGATGAATTGGCCAATCAAATAGCTCAGCAGTACCTCACTTTTCATATACAACGCTTCACTTCCAAGTACTTTTAACTTCGTAAATCTATGGCCATCTGTGTCTCTGTCTCTGTCTCTTTGGAAAAGAAATTTGTGAGAAAATTTAATTATGGCAAGGACTTTTTCACCGCTTTTTGAACGCATTACTTTTCCTTTGGCCTTCACCCCCCCCCCCTTCCTGAGATTTTCGAAGATGAAATTTTTTACCCATCTCTCCTAGAGATGTCTTAAGAATGAGGGCGGTCGAAAGCTTTTGTAAATTACCTTTTTTTTCGCTGTAGTTTTTTGAGATAATTTTTTGATTTTTATTTTTTATTCTCTATTACTGGTTGGTTATTTCTGAACTGGCTAAATGCGGACATAAGCACATACGCTGATGACTTTGTACAACTACTCTTCATCTCAAGATGATTGTCCGCAAATTTGCCTCCATTTATTGCGATCCGTTTTTTTTTTTGTTCCTACAAGTCTTCTCATCGTACTACCCTTGGTACAGATCGTCTCTGCAAATTGCTTACGTATTGATTGATATTGATCGGCAAATCGGTTTCAGGGCTCAAATGGCGTGCGACAACTGAACCGATCGAGACGCGACAACTCGTCCTCTGCAACAAAGAATCACACTAAACAATACGCGGACAGCACTGCTGTATGTTCGAACAAGCATCAACTACCTCCTATACATCCTATTCTGTTCCAATAGCCAGAGAAGGGTAGGTGTTTTTTTTTCATTTATTCTTAAAAATCAAGCATTATAACAGTTCAAGTGTTTAGTAATGGTACATACATACATACGAATTTGCGTATGATCTTGATGCTATCGATCTTGCGAATTTTTGATGGATCTAAGCAAGAAATGAGCTCTGGAACTACATAGTTACACTAGATACGTTCTTCAACCAGATACTGCCGAGTTCTCTTCTCGCATTAGAAGAATTTTGTTCTTCAATGATTCTTTCATTTTTCGATTTCTGATCATTCAACTCCGCACGGGAAAAGGTTAAAAAACAATAGTGCAAAGGTCAGCTTTTCAAATATTACACTTGATTTTGAGTGTTTTCATTGCAAAGCTGAACAAATGAGACGTCGTGTGAAATTATGGCTTTCTAGAATTTACGATGACTGCATAATTGCGTACTTTCAAAGGTTACGATTTATTTTCCACAGAACTAACGCTCGCTCAAGCAGGATTCTGCGCTGCAATGGAAGCTGAAACACATAATATTCATATTCCATCACCATCAGAAACACTGTTTGAAAATATTGGTCAAATTTTGGAAGTTAGAACTTGCAAAGTTTGAGCGCAAAAAAAAACGAAGGAATTACCGGTAGTCAAGGGGATGGGAGAGCAGAGCGTCTAAATATTTAGTTGCATCGCCTAAAAAACAGTAATTATGTAAGCTATTGGACATGAAAGCCGTGAATGAGGTAAAGGTACTTTTGCAAGAACAGACAAAAATATAGGTGGGGCGCTGGACTACCACGCCAGTTTTGCAAAAACGCTGGCGTTAGCTCCTGAAAGCTTCGGAAATTCTGGATTTTGGAGGGCTTCTAAGAAGTCGGAAGATGGTGATACGCATATCAGCATGCACTTTAATATGGCAGTTCCAGAAACCAGAGTTCGAACTCCCGCTCGTGGGGGGGGAGGGGGGCAAGTTAAGCATCATAAAAAGGATGAGAAGCCAACAAAGGGTTTCTGCCGAGGTCCCGAGCTAATCCCAAAAAAAAGCTGAGCTGAATAATAAGCCGGAAACGGGACAACCTAGGCAGGGAGGGGGGTGGGGGGGGGGCGTGTTGATGTCATCTCACACTTTTTTGCACCAAGAGCATATCTCAATTGCATACTATGAAAAAACAGTTTTTTTTTCCGAATTTTCAGGTTCTATCAGATTTTTTTGCGCAGTAGTTTTTCCACTGCACCTTTATCAATTAATTTCGCGATGGCATCCGCAGTTTTACAAAGGAATCATGAAAATTTTGAATTTCAATGGTAACCTTGGGTGGTGAAGTGTCATACCTGCAAAGGGAAGTGTGGTCGAGAGCTGCGATTGGTCGAGCTCTACGATTGGTCGACCGCGTGAATTGACCAGTCCCACAGCTTGACCTTCCCTGGTTTAACCCTCCACACCCGAGATTTCGTTTTTATTTTGAGCAGAAAAAAGCCTGTGCTGATGCGTGGAGAATCTTCGATTTCTTTTGTAGAAGGCTTTGGACGTGACATTTTGAAAAAAAAACAATTTGGACCCGCATAAGCCGGGCATTTTTGAAAATTGTCACATCCATAAAAAAACCGAAACCACGTCACGACAGCCGCTACGTCGCGGCGCTATTGCGATTAATTTGATTTCTCGTCGCTGTTCTCGGCAAACGCTGGTCGAAACCTGTTGCATTAGCGGCTGAAACACACAGCGGACACTTTGGCGACACGCTGATGGGGGTCTGAGCGTGTTCGCGTCGTGTTGCGTGCTTTTACACGCCATACCGCGCATTTTGACGTCAGGTGTGCCTGGTTCATCAGAATTGGCTGCTGCTGCATTGCACCCATTGGACGGGTTAATGAAGTCTGACCACAATTACCACACACGCAGCAATGCTGTCTATGTGCAAATGCAGTAGTCGACTTTTTCACTGCCGTTAGAATGTGGAGCACATTTAAATGCGCCGTATATGGGCCGGTTTCACGTCGAAATTGACAATTTCCTTGTTTTGAGAATCGGTTCTCTATGAAGTCCACAATTTATTGTTCTAATGAACGCTTCGAAGTACGCTCAACGAAGATGACAGAATATTTGTGAACTTTTGTCCCGGAAAATCTTCCTAGGCAGCAGTTTCCAATTCGTTTCAGCCTTTTCACGTTTTTTTTTCTATATTTTCGAATTTTATTTTATACTGCAGCTCATATTCTTGTTTATTGATTCTATCTGTAGTTTCTTTTAGCTAAGCGTCGCATTCTATTTATAATTTTTTTTTCAGAAATTTCTTGCCTCGGAGAAATTTTGCTTTGGTGGCTTCGAGAGATTTTTTTCTGAAATCCACCGAATACCTTATCTAGATTATGAAGTTGATGCTGCTTTTGTTCTTCAAGGCATACATGGTGTTTCTATGTGTGTGATTTGGCATCCCATGCCAACTTTACAAACCCTACCTATAAAAAGACTTGTTAAAAAAACTTATAGAACCTCGATCACTACAGCGATCCTTCCTATTTTGGTCAGTGTTTTCGAAAAATTTCTAAATATCAGCAGTGCAAAAGCTTGAACAAATTCGATTTTCTCAGTATTTTTTTTTTGGAAAATTCAGCATTATTTGCACTTCTGGGCATGACTCTATTACCTCTGGGTCGTCTGCAATGCTAGCAACAGGATAATGTTTGTGCGAGATTCCAGCATGTTTAGTTTGTTTGAGAATGCTCAAAATTGTGCCGAAAAAGGAACCACTCGGGGGAATCGTGGGATTCCAACTCCATCTACAATGGGGATTTCATATGATCACAAAATAGTGTGATGAAAGAGAAGTTCATCCCTCAACTCTGACTAACCACACCTTGATTCGTGGTTTATCGTATGTTGATAAGGTTTTTTTTCAAATGAAGCAATATATGTGATTGTTATGCAGTAACGGTCACAAGGAGAAACAGAATAAGGGCGGCGCTGACGGGCTCTCTGATTGGTCGGTTTGTCCAGCCCGTCAGCGCCGCCCTAGTCAATACCTGAGCCCGGCCGCAACTAGTAGAGGATGGCAGTGACCTTTTCGGAATGCAAAAATTTCAAATTACATGATTGAAGCGTGAATAATCAATAATAGTGATAAAAATTCAAGATGAGCAACAGAAATTAACCAAATTTCAAAGAACAGGTCGCCCTTTTTCTTCTAAGTAGACTAATTTTGGCATAATAGGCGCTGGAATTTACCTTGTTTTTTCTTTCTTCATCCTTCCGGCAGCATGTACTGTTTTTCCCAGGTGTGCTACAAAATTGTGCAAGTCACGTGACTGCAAAGTGCAAAGTAGTTTAACACAACAAAGTACACGGAAATAGACGCAATTTTCCCACGAATAGAAAAAAAACCCCGTAACTAACAAGGTTTGCAGCAGTTGCATGGTAAAGGCAAGGAATTTTCTTGGCTGATTATTAGTGCCGTAACAGAACTTCCTTATTCACTATACGTATATGTTTTACCTTAGTGGGCGATGTATTATAAAATCCTGACATCCAAGGAATATTTCTCAGTGGTACATGTATCTTGGAGGAATGGTCGCTAAAATCCAAGCTTTCTACTCAGTCGCATGGATGTTGATCGATTATTGATTGCCCCACCTGACAGAGGTGATTTCAGGTCCATCATGGACCTGTGCGACGGCGTATGCATGGTGTGCGGAGATCGATCAGCTGGAAAGCACTATGGAGTGATGGCATGTTACGGTAATGCTACACACTATTGATTGTAAACACTATATTATGTACTAGATGTAATCCAGCGCTATAAGCCTGTATTGCCTAAAAAAGGAAGGTATTTTTAAGGCTGCAAAGGATTCTTTCGACGAACAATACGTAGCGGACAGAATTATTCATGTCGCTTTCAACAGAAATGCAGCATTGATAAGGGTACAGTAGTTGATGTTTTGTGCAACTGCCGGCGTTCTTGATAGTATATTTATTCAGATCAGAGGAATGCGTGCCGTTTCTGTAGATTTCAGCGGTGCTTGAATGTTGGGATGGAACCAGACGGTAGGTTCTGAATTTGATTTCATTGACAACTGTGCACTTCCTTTTTTGTTCTCTATTTTCTTGTTCAAAGCTCGATCAAATCAAATCACTCCTGTTAGGCAATGTGAGATCGTCCCTCTATCTCGCGCTCTCTCACTCACTCTCTATCTATATTTCTCTACACCTTTGATCTCTCTTTGTCCACCACACACTTTCCAGCCATCCGGCCGGACCGCGATATCATCGGTAAGCAGAAGAACCCACGTCGCAAAAAGTTGAAACGCGAAGACAGCTCACTGCCATCGCCAGGCAGTGATTCTCCGTGAGTTCTTCAACTTGTCCGTATCGATCGATATATCGATCTGTGGTCAGCAGTCACAATCGTATTTTTGCTGCATGTTCGTGGACATTTCAAACATGTTAGCCCAACCACTCACCTGAACATCCGCAGATTTTTAGTAGGGTTGTGATGCTTGCGAAAACCTTTTTGGAACGTGCAATAATTCTTTCATGGATTGTTAGTGGATACTGTGATTTTGGATACGGTAGAACTGCTCACATAGACCACTTAAGTGTCGGCAATCCTAAGCAGCTTAGAAAAAGCGCTTAGCTCAAATAATCTCAGCTGTCTTGCACTGACAACCACACTTGACTATGCTATGACTATACATATTTGCTCAGGCAAAGACATTTCCCACTTGCAAAGAAGGGAAAAATTGTTTTACTCTCAAATGATCCCGTGAAATTCTCCTTCACTTTTTACCTCCTTAACTGCAAAATTTCCCGATGTTTGCTATACCCTATGTAATAAAATTAGAACTATCTATCGACCTGAAAGTCTGGAAATTTGGTATTCTTGGTTTAGTAGAATGAAATCCTCATGTACATATTATAATAGATCCATTCTCTAGGGTGCTATTGTTCTTCTTCATGTTAACGTTTCGACGGAAGAATTGCCCGTGATTATTCTATAAATTTTGTAATACTGGTGAATTCTCTGGAATGTGTTTCAGATAAATTAAAGAGTACGTTGTTGATGTTCGAAGGTGTGGAGGCCAAAACCTCGTCTCAGAATTATGTATCTATCTAATTTACAGCACCCGCGACGAGCAGTATGCTCAGAACGAAGATTTTTGCTCTTTTCGTTCCACGGTGGTAATTTTTTGGCAAGGATTAGACAAGGATCAAGCGGAACAAATGTGAATAGTAATAGATAAAAAAGAACAAATGCAGCATGACCAGCAACGAGTGCCACACTTGCTGGAAATGTTCTCTAGTGAGCTAAACACCCGCCCTCATATCCGATGACACACGCTATCCGTCGCACCACTTCAGATCGCCGCATGAAGATGTACTGGTCACTTTCCTCGTCGACGTTGAGCTTCAATCGATGGGTGGTCCTGCGGCTCGCACGCCTCTCCCCATTGGGATTCAACGAATCAAGTCTGAGCCGGACATGGACATCAGTTCACTGTTCAACAATCGTTTTGCATACGAGCAGGAGGCTTACGAGGTTACTTACCGGAGTCCGCAATTGTCCTATCACTTTTTATCCACTGAATCACCACTCCTCTTTCAGATGGGTTACAGCGTTGAGCGCGTGGCATCTGTGGAGCAGTTAGCATCAGCACTTCGACGATACCTTTTCGCGGCTGTTCACTGGATCGAGGCGCTGTTTTCTTTGGCGCAAATCGAGAATGTTCCAGAGAAGGTGGGTGACGCTGTGAGGTCTAACATGTTCATTTACTTTTTGGTCGATACCATCGTTCGGACAGTACCGATTGAGATTCCCATTGCAGGTAACCGTTCTGAAAAGCGTTTTCGCTCCGTACACAATCCTGTGTCAAGCGGCGCGTACGGCCCAGGTAGGCATGGCTTTGGTCTCGTGTATTCAATTGAAGGCAAAGTTCGACCAAAACATAACTTTTCGGAAATCCTTGGGTGAAATGTTTCACCTATGTGCCTACATCAATAATAAACGTAAATGTTCATGAATCTTCGAAAAAAGGATTAGTTGAGTACAGAATGCTGAGATTCTGTCTATGGGTTTGTGGTTTTCTTACATACAACAAACATCCTACTCGTCAAGCCAGGCAGCAGCTGGTGGAGCAAGACCTATGTACTGTTGCGATTTCCTATTGGGTGATGTTGCACCTGTGTTGGTACACTAGGTGATGCTGCGCTTGCACACGACGCCAGCGATCTGGACCCCCTTTCATGCATTGCACCATCTGCGCCTTCATACCCTGATTGTCTGCGCATCCACGCGTTACACTGACATCATATTCACGCAGATGATCGGTCCTTAGCTGCAACGCGTGCGAATGGGTCCTGATCACTGAAATCGTCAATATTTTGTTACATAGACCAGTGGAACGCCATCTACTGACGTTGTAAGGGAAGCATTTTCGTCAAACCTTCGGATTTACTCTGACTATGCGCTCTTAAACTAAGGTCAGGTGTCTTACGGCTGACGCACTTGACATTAAAAAAAAGTTAAAACTAAAGTAAAGTAGGTGAAGTAAAAAACAAAAATAAAGTGAAATAGTGAAAAATAAAGCACAAAAAGTAATTCCCCCATATTTTGACCAAACCAGGCTATGCCTTCAAATCACACATGAATAATCACACATGAGAATTTTGCATTGGTGATAAACAATATAGAACAGTATAACTGTCAAGTATAGTAACTAACGTAAAAGTTTTTTTCTCAAATAATTCCCTTTCGTTTTGTAGCTCTCGCGTGATGTGGATGTGATTTGTTTGTGCAACAGGACAACCATCACAAGACAGCCTCCACGTCACCTTCTTGAAACAAAGTGAGTACTTCGAGTGATTCCCCAAGACTCATTACCAGTTGTGCACCCGTGCGCAACTTGTGGGAAACGCGCTTGAATTGTTCTTTTTAGCCTCCTTGCCAACAATCTCGTGCCTCGAATTCTGGACGATCTTGTGGCACCGATGAGGAAACTGTCCCTCAGTGAGGCTGAGATCGTGGTGTTATCCGCGCTTGTAATTCTGGATCCAGGTGGGGCAGCCACGCTTATTCTAAGTCCTCTCGGCTTCAGTGCAGTAATTCAAACTGGGAGCTTTGTTACAGACTCGCCTGGCCTCTCAGAAGCATCATCGCTGGCGTTGAGCCAACTACGCGACCGAGTTCAGAATGCGCTGTTCCAGCTGATCCGCGAAAACTCGTCCGCCCTTCACTGCGTGACGAGTCGTTTCGGGAACATTCTGCTGCTGCTACCACCGCTTGCGGTTAGCACATGCTAGTCACTCTAGAGTAGAAATAAGTAACCATGACGTCATCGATTCTCTACAGTAGCACAATGATACAACTTCATCTAACTCTGTAGTTTCCCAATCAATCAATATACCGACTGATTGATTCCAGAAGCTGAGCTCACTCGTTGGCGAAAACGTTCAATTCGCACGTATGTTTGGTGGTTCACTAGACCCACTGCTCGTGGAACTGTTCGCAGATAACACTTCTGAGGTATGGAGTTTGTTTGTGGCAGTTGTCGAACCTGACCATAATATCTCTTCCCAGGTGATCCCCTCGCCATCCACTAGAGAAAGAACGGACGTGTCCACCCAGACATACGCGTCTGCGTCACCGGCTTTGCCCTCAGATCTTGGAGAAATGCATGAAGAAATTCCAGCCTGCACCGAGCCAACTCGTCCGGCTCCTGTTCTGCCTACAGGTGGGTGGCAAATTTGGTGCATTTATATAGATAGAAAGACAAAACAGATTTGAAACGTCATAAGAGAAGTACTGGTAAATTTTTACAGTGCTTTTCTTACTATTATTCTTTACTGCAATATCTTGAAGCCAGGAAGGTTTTTCCGCATCCCCCTCACTTTATGTGTTGCGAACGGATGGGTAAGTGGGCCCAATCGGCCGACCACCCAGTACCACACACATGGAGCAATGAGTTGAAAGCAATGGAAAAAGATATTATATGGAAAAGCCATAAATGAGACAGAATGAACCGGTTGTTGGAAACGATATATGGAATATTACTATTGCATAGTTTGATGAGAGATAAATCATTGAAAACACGACTGATTAGGACAATCACTACACAGTGAAGAAAAGTGAACTGTGGCTAGCTTGATGTGCTAGCGGAAAGGGTGATGTAATAAATAATGTGGTATTGACTATATGGAGTATAGAGAAGAAAAATTCAACGAGCTAGAGTAACTAGAATTGCCGCTGGCGGTACCTTCTAGCAAGAGCGGTTGGCCGCCGGAGGCCGGGCCCGATAGCCGATAAGGTGGATGTGGTGAAATACAGACAACATTTATTCAGTTCAGATTGGGGACTGTGCCATATCTCCATGACATAAGTTAATTGGCGAATCTAACGTATTTCAGTGAATCC
>KN768001.1:0-11486 GCA_000816745.1 Ancylostoma duodenale | reverse complement strand
CAGATTATTCCGTAGATTTTTTTTTGGAAAATTAGGTTAGCAGAAGTGGTTGAAAGAGGAAGAGTTGCGGTTTGTTCCAAAGAGAAGGAGTACGTAGACAACCGATTTTTCCACTATTCTGGAACTAATTACAAGTCTATCACCTGCTTTGAATCACGAAAGAAAATCGGAGCTCGATTTTCAGAACTTCCACGGGGGTGTGACGTCATGCATATACATACTTTTGGAGAGTTCCGCGAAAATTCCGGAAGTCTTTCTGGGTAGCAGCTTGGACCCTTATGACCGGACCTTATGGTAGCAGAGCTATGCCCTTATGATAAAGGCGCGATTCACCCAGGGCATTGCTGTTCAAGATGACATACTCAAGCGTTTCTGTAGAAATGTTTGTTCACTTTTTTTTTGCGGACGACATTACTTTTGACGAATTTCCTCTCTATGTCCACTATTTTGTATATCAGAATTTTCAGACGCGTCGTCGAAGTCTATTTTGATGCATCGAAAATGAGAGCAAGGAGTGAAGAGCCAGCAGTGGACGATAGGGTGAAGTCCGCTTCTTCCCGCTACGAGCGTATTAGAACTGTTGGAAAGGGTATTCCTCTGAGAAAACTCCTCCTCATTCGATCCTAGAGCAATTTACTGCAGGTGCCTTCGGATGCGCCGTTTTGTACCGCAGAAAAGAAGACTCGTCGTTGGTTATTATCAAAGAGATCAATATGTACGACTTGGACAGTTCACAGCGACAACTCGCTCTTAATGAGGTATTTTTCACCGGTTTTTTCATATGTCTCGGAGAAATCTGCGTCCTTTTTTCTTTCAAGTATTAAGACTGTGGGCAATTATCGTGAAGCTGAAAAAAGAGGGGAGTAATTAGGCTGGAAATGTCTCGATGTTGTCAAGGCAACAGGTGCATTATCACCTAAGTTGAGGTGTAACTACAAATTTGAGACGGTTAAGGTTGGAAATTATAAGTTAGAATGAGGGTTCCGTTTTAGAGGAAGTCACTTACTTGTAACGAAGAAATTTCAGTTAGTCACTTATGGGGCGGTGAGGTAGCAAGGAGATAAAATGAATATGCACGTATAAAAGTTAAAAATACCTCTATTTTTTTACTAGGAAAGAGTTGCACCAAAACTGCTGTAGGGATACTCCAGTTGCTTTCTCGTGTGTTTTCCCTTGATGACTCCGTGATGACTTGTATGTTTATTCATTTTTATCGTACATACCCAAGCCTCATTGCCATCGATAAGCTAAAGTTTTTGTAATCAGGCGGCTAATTGATAGAGCAACAAAAGAAATTAACAGCTCAGTAGCCGGAATTTTTTTCTCGCAATCCAAGGAACTCCGTAAGTGGTACATGAACATGTACGTGCCGAAAGTTAGGAACGAAGACTGTGTTGATCGGCGCCGATTATCCGATCTAGTTGAAGATTTGAATATTTGTTTCATGATTGTCCTACGTTTTATGTTTGTTTTTAATATAGTGTGTTTTAAAAAATATCGAGAAACTTTTAGTTTGGTGGTAGCCCTAGCCTGAATTAATTCTACTGCTATCCAGGTGCATCTACTCTCTCGCATTGAACATCCGAATATCATCTCCTACTACGACTCGTTTGAAGAAGACGGAATTCTCATGATCGAGATGGAGTTTGCTGATGGAGGGTAAGAGATCCTCTCCTGTTGCAGTGTGATCCGTTCACTCATTGTTTGCCTTTAGCACTCTGGCTCAGTACCTCACCAAATGCCAATCGTTCATACCTGAGGACACAGTGACCGACCTGATGATACAGATGTTGTCGGCGGTGTCGTATCTGCACAATAACAGTGTCTTGCACAGGTAAGCTGAGGTCATCCTATGCCGAAGAGGCTGGAGAGAAGACTTTTGTGAGATTATTTTGCAATTATAGTTGCTACAGTACAACTTCAAAAAACGGATAATTTTCTGTAAACTCTAGGTAGATATATGTTAAGAATTACCTTCATGGTACACAAAAGTTCTATGGTTATTTCGCAAGTTCGTCACGAATTTGGCACCCGTTTTGCATGAGTGCGAATGGTTTCGGTGGGTTTATTGTGGGAAACGAGATGGAAATGCATACTTGAGATGGAAAATCACACTCACATACAAAGCAGTGTTGATAATAACGATCAGGAAGCAATCTTTTATGGATGGAGACTTTCGGAAGATTCATCCACACAACTCCCACCATAGCTATCCACCGTAGCTGTGCAAAAGTGGTGTTGCGGCACAAAAAGACACTTAATCCGTGTTATATTTAATCCATGTTCATCTTACCAATAAGAACTTTGAGCAAACAGAACAACACTTTACACTTATTAGCAAGGAATGAATTGTTTTCATACCTTCAGGATAGAAAAAATCAAAAAATCCCCGTTAGATGGGTTGAAAATTTCTCGCATATGGTTCAGCTTGGTTCTTCTTCGAGTTTTGTGCGTATTTCCACTCTTCTCTCCTTACAAATTGTAAATGCTCCATGATTCCCATTTCCTTATTACGTGAGACGCCCACAAGCTGTACTACAAATAAATCACAGAAGTCTGTGCGTTGAGTACCTGCGAATAAATTCTGGCCTTTTCAAAACTCAGACAGCTATGTAGCTATTGAAGAAAAAAGTGCATTACACATCAACGGTTACTCGTGATGCTTAACGACTTCTACTCGCACACAACCTAGTAATTTTGTTTCTTGTGCTTGTTCTTTGCGCTGGATGTATTTCTGCGCCCAAACTGCAAAGTCATTCCTGAATTTGATAGTTTTTTTCCTTGTACTTTCCAAAAACAGTGCAGGTAACCAAAAATTACCCGTGCACTAAATTTTGGACCAGTAAAGTTGTGTGCAAGAAACTCCTTTGGGAGGATGTTGTGAATATGATGAACAGAGGACAAGAATAGTGGGATGGTGAACAGGAATATAGGGGAGGTAATATGTGAATTAGGTAAAATTGCGAGCTTTATGTGTAGGCTATAAACCCCACTTGACCTTCCTGATGTCATCCATTCAGTATACTAAGGAATGCTCTTACTTAGCTCAGATATACATAAATACACCGTTTATGAGCAAACTCTAGTAATAAATACACTATCTATTATATCCCATGTTGTAGCACAAAATTAGATCAATTCAGCGTACAAATCTGGTCTAATAGAATTCTGACATGTTCTCCTACGGATTGCTGTTTCTCACTCGTCGTTTGCAGGGACTTGAAGACTGCGAATGTGTTTCTTACCAAGGATGGCTTCGTAAAGATAGGCGACTTTGGAATTAGCAAAGTGATGGGCACGGAGACGTTGGCTCAAGGAGCCAAAACTGTCGTGGGAACGCCGTACTACATCAGCCCGGAAATGGTAAGACTGGTGCCCAGAGAGCTACTTTTTTGTTCCAAACATTTTTTTCAGATCAACTCTTCAGTTTGACATAGATAAGCAACTTTTGGTCATAAATGAAGTTTGAATTTCAGTGCTCTGGTCAACCCTACAACGAAAAGAGCGACATGTGGGCTCTAGGCTGCATTCTATACGAAATGACATGTCTTCAGAAGGCGTTCGAAGGCGAGAATCTCCCAGCACTTGTAAACAAGATCATGACGGTTTGTTTTTTGCATCTTGTTTTCATCGTTCTTTTTGTTTTTTGCATCTTGTTTTCATCATACTTTTCCTTTTCATCCTTTTCCATCTTCGATTTCAGTGCAGCTACGCTCCTATTCGTGGTCCATACTCAACCGAGATTAAAGTACTGGTCCGTGAACTCCTCCAGCTCGAGCCTGAGGCTCGACCACGTGCTGCAGATGCTCTCAAGGTTTATTCGGTCTTTTTTAAAACTTTCTTTCATTGATTTTTAATTTTTATTAATTAAGATGCTACGCCCTCCTGTTTCCGCTCCAAATGTGATCTCCCAAATGGCTCACCACGCAACAAGTTCCACGCTATATTCCTTGGATCCAAGCTCGATCACACTGCGACCTGTCGAGGATTTGCCGAAGAGGATAGCAATTAAGAAGGTATTTCTCAAACATAAATTCTAGAAATGATCGATAATCGGTCCCTATCAGTTAATTTCTTGAAGTTCAGGTGGCTATGAGCTCCACCCACACCATGGTGCTCAGCTACGACAACGAGGTTTTCGCGTGGGGTAGCAACAAGCATGGCCAATTGGGTTTTGGCGATACTGTTGACCGGTATGTTTGAGCACTGTATCCAGCTGGACACTAGAGCTCACGATTTTTCATAGAATCCGTGCCCTCAATGTTTTAAATTTCCGAATTTGCGAATTCATAGGACACACCCAGTTTCTGAGCACTCTAACCTCAATTTTTTTCTCATATTCTTAAATTTTCTATTATTTGATCATTCGAGAGTATTTTCGAATTTCCAAGATATGTTGGTTTAGAGCCACTCCTCAAAAGGTGGACACGCTCAAAGGCAAGGATATTCACTCCGTGGCTGTCGGATGCGGATTCAGGTGACAAGCTTTGCCTTATCGCTTGGTTATTTCTTTCAAACTAAGTTACCTTTGAGGGACTGCTCCTAGACGATTACTAGTTACTGTAGTTTAGTGTGATCACTTGTGATCGTGGAACAATCCTTACCTGCGGAAATGGACGGTTAGTGGGACTTGGAGGAAAGGAGGACGTCACTCGTCCTACACTTCTTGACGAATTGTTGAGGTAGTGCTTGCACAACTATTTCGAATAACTTCATTTTTGATGCAAAAGAGTCATTTGAAGGCGTTTGCTCTGGAATTTGTTTCTTTATCAGTCACATCTAAAATGACTTTAATGCGGAAAACAGCGGTGAAAACCGAAGAATCCTTTTTTCATATGTATCTTGGAGAAAAAAATCTCTGAGTGTGCTTTCGTTTGCAGCCATATCTCATGACGGTTATGCAGTGATCAGGCGTAGAAAAAAAAGCCAGAAAATAATATAAGAACGTACTGATCCAACACTAGTAATACAAATCTAATAATGGTCTACTAGTCTACCTTTCACTGGGTTCAAGCAAGTAAATTAACAAGTAATTAAGTTAGCAAGTTCTTCGTTCTTTTTGCGTAATTTTTTTTTCAGCTAGTACCAGTTCTTGTCCTTGTTTAGTGCAATGATCTCTTACGAAACCAAATGTTATTTTCTTTCAATGTCGTTAACGCTTCCGTACAGTAAGCACTGTTCTGTACAGTATATAAAGTATCTGAATAAGGGAGTTCGCAGGCGTTTTCTATTTGCTGTTTCAGGGTTCACGTTTCGGAGTTGGTCTGTGGTTCGGAACACTGTTTGGCTCTTACCGAAGACGGTGACGTCTTCGTCTGGGGCAATGGTCAAGATGGTCGACTGGGTACCGGTAAGGCGGAGTGGGTCAACACTCCCACTCAAGTGAGTGATTCTTAACTTGATTATCTAAAAATTATGTCTCTAAATACTTGCAAAATTTTCAAGATTTCCACGATCGACGGCATCCATGTGACAACGTGTAGAGCAGGGTTCAACGCCTCAGCACTATTGACCGAGGAGGGACAGTTGCTTGCTATGGGTAATAACCAATTTAATAAACTCAACCTGGCTCACCGGCAAGGTTTCTTCACTCGAGAGCGAAGCGTTCGTTATTCTTCTATTAGTTGATCGGATTTTCTGGAGACAACAGTTTTCCCTCTTTTCACATCTATTTTTAGGATGCATTCAATAATATTTTGTTACCGACGATGTTGAAGCCGTTTCCTGCGCGGATCATTGACGTGCATCTGGGTGAATTTCACAGTGGAGGTTTGTAGCATTACGCTTCTATATCTTTGTTTTGTTATACATACTTAATTTATATTCTCGTTTTATTTCACTCATTTTATAATTTTTATTTATCGCCTTATTTTAATTTTTCGTTTTATTCATTGATAAAAGTTTCGTATTAGCATGTCCATATTTATTTAATGTTAAGGTCAATTTTTTAACGATCGCGTCTGGAATAGCGGCTATCTGAGTCCCCAAAGTAGCAGGAGACCCTACTTTTTTCATACGCACCTATGTTGTCTGTGTTCATTGCTGGTACTTACCGCTTACATAAGTAGTATGTAGTATTGCCGTTGTATAACAACTGATAATCTAATGAAAGCCTTTGGCAAGTTTCTGATTGTATCATGTTTGAAAAATAATCGAAGTCATGTGTTTCAGTGCTGCTGGAGTCCGGCCAAGTGTTCTTCTTCGGACGCAATTCCAACTACGAGCTTGGCTTTGGTCATGCGCAGTCAGTACCGTCAGGTGGACTTCGGCCGGTGAAAACGCTTTTGACAAAAGCATGCTCGGTTCGTTTCCGCTTTTCTTCGAAAAAAAGATTTCCTTGGCTTTATTAAACACTTGGACAGAATTCCTCTAGAGATATGGTATTTGAATCAAGAATATTCGGTAGCTACATCTTGGTTTATGCAAGTATTCAGAAGCTCGCTTGTGGAAATGGCTACACTCTTGTGGGAACAACTGAGAACGAGCTCTATTTTTGGGGTTCCAAAAATGGTCAGCGAAATAAGACGGACAGGCATGGATCTGAGCCTAAATGGTAAATTTCATGGATAATCACAAGGTAACATCACTTTACAATTTCCGAAGCTTGAATTTTTAGCGATGAGTCTCTTCGTTCGAGCTTGTCCCGTTGGGGCGCAAAGAAAAAATGTCGAGAGGCTGATCCCAGTGTCGAGGACGTTGTACCTCTTCCGTCGTTGATTTTGAGGTAATTCCTACAACCGATGCCTGTTCTGTTTCTGGGTCGTAGTGGTTTTTTTTCAGGCTTGACAGCGGAGATTCTGAGAAGGAGATTCGTCTATCGAGCATCGCTCTGTCAGGAACTTGTGCCTACGTCGTTGTGGATACTTGCGAAGGGTTAGTTAGAGACATTATTTGTGTAACAACGTGCTTAACAAAATTTATGTTGTTATTTTTTTATTTTATTTTATTCGATACACCAAAATTGGTGCGCCTTAAAACAACTGATACTGAAGTCGGTGATACAACAACGACAGTAAGTAAAACCAATGAAAAAAACGGACACCTTGGCCCAACTATCCATCAATGGTTACTCTGATATTGATTAAGGTTGTTGAGCATGTGGAATAATAACTCCCTGCAATAACACCACTTGGAAAAAGAATACTTTTTTTGCAAATGGGAAGAAGTAACGCCATAAAGAAGGAGGAAGCCGGATATACTCGCACCAGCCAGCCACGTGCCTTCCAGCAATTCGCTTTCCGAAGCTGCTGGAGCTGTTGGAGCTTCGGGACACAGGTATACTGGCTGAAATACCCTGTGGAACCAACATGCCGAGTAACCAGCTAACTCCTGTAAAGGCGGGCCATTTGCAGAGAGTGTAATGAAGATGGTGGATGCAGAAGTCGTAAAAACTGATGAGATAGTTTAACGGCGAAAAGAGTAGGGTAGATAATCAGGCCAAAGGTGATTGAAAGAAGATACATAGAACTTGTATAGTCCGAGACTACTATAGAACTCAAATGGGTAGATGCTACTAGACCTCAGACCTCATGGGTTACATATAATAAAACCAAAAGAAAGCAGACAGTACTAGGAATGACCCAACGAAGGATACTGCAATAATTGAAGTGACCGATCCTCAAAACGCAGAACGGGTACGTTGAAAGAAGAGAGTCTGAAAGAACGGCAAAGAATAAAGCAGAATTATTGATTTCTAGAAAGAAGATAAGAACTATAAATCCAAGGGATGATCGTGCGACGCCAACACCGCTTAGATGATTTGCAACGGTTGGAAACTCTGAAAAGTTAAACCATTAATCACTTGTATGGATACCACTAAGTAAATGTGAAATATCCAATCGTCTCAATTTGTTCTTAAACGCCTTACTATGCTTAGCTTGAAGTACGTCTCGTGGCAGGAGCTGAAACCACCGTGCTACTCCACAAAAAATATTGTTGTACATTCGTGAGAACATTTTCCGTTGAATTTTCCTATAGTGTAAGTTAAACCCTCCTGAGCTCTCATGAGTAGGCATGAAAAGCCAGTATTTGCTCGCTTTCAACTTAGTTTCATTTTTCAGTAGCCGGAAGCAAAAGACGAGATCTGAGAATGCTCTACGATAAGATAAGCTTTTCATGTTCAGTTTGTTGAGCCGCTCATTGTAGCTAGGCAGCGCATTTACGGGGGACATTCTCTTGAATAGAATACGTGTGAACGTCTGTTGTACCTTTTCCACTTTAGTGATCTCTTTTTTCAAGAAAGGGTTCCATAATTGAGAGCAGTACTCTAGGTGTGGAAGGACAAACGCCTTATACAACCGAGTAAGAAGGCGAGGATTGCAGGACTTAGTGCACCGAAACAGCAAGTACATAGATGTATAAGCTCTAGCTACGACACGGTCAATGTGTCCAGAAAATTGGAGATCTGCGCCCTTAAGAACCCCCAAATCTTTGTTTTGTCGACAACTCTTCAAAACAACACCATTAACCTCGTAAGGTACACTTTCAGTATCTCCAATGTGCAATACTAATGTCTCGTCAAAATTGATAGTCAAGTCCCAAGAGGAAGCCCAATCAAGTAACTTAGTCATTATGTCATTTATTTAATTGTATTATTTTTATCACTTGTATATTCGATAATATCATTCGTTTATTTATGTCATGTTGTGGATTACATAACAAAAGCAAGTGAATAACCAATCTTGCAACAGCTGTTGAACTCAAACCCATATCTTGTTGTACATATTACAGACCGTCAGCCTCCATTGCACGTTCAATTCGCCCACGAAGTGGTTCCGTGCCTTCTATCGTTGGCGCAGATGAAGAAGTGAACACCTGGCTGAAGAACGAGCTCGATCAGGCCGAAGTGATCCCGTTGAATGCGTCGCAGGTCCAGCTTCTTTCATCAATTTTCCAACTTCCTGCATGAGTAGCTGTGAATTTTTCTTCGAATATTGGCATTTCTTCAGAAAATATGTATACCTAATAATAATATAATGTGGTGTTCCCTCATATTAGACTAATCTAACTATCCAGGATTCTTTTTAGAGACGTGAACAAAGGTCTCGGTCATGCGCAACGCCGACCGATGCAGCCAGATTGTGAGTCCAAGGCGATTTTCACAAAGTGCTTCATATTTTGTAAAAATTCAGGAAGGCGAGCAGTGACTCTGCATTGATGCGAGAGATCGAGGCCCTAAAGCAACAGATCAAGGACCAGTCCAATACATTTGAGGGTCATCAGGCTCAAATGGCCAAACTACAGGTAGCGTTGCTCTAGAAAAAGCTTATTGGGATCCTTGTGAAATTTTTTGATCTCATCCTATATCCAGGAAAAGCTATCTGAACTGCAAGCTCGTCAGACTTTCCTCAGAAAGAGCGAACCACCTCCTGCTTACGTGCCAAAAGTCCCGCCAATATTTTCTGACGCGAAGAGTAAAGCTTGTGTAATACTTTGATATTTAGCTATTCAAACTTTGTATGATTTTGTTTATTGAGTTTTTGTGCTCCGTTATTCAGTGCCACATGCTGTTAGGATTCTTCTGATCTCCTATTGATACATATCTGCGCAAACGTGTAATTGTCTGAACCTCATACTTTGTCCAACTTTTTGATGTTTGTGAATCATCTCCCGGTGTTTCATGTTATCTGTGCCTTTTCACCTTTGGTCATATCTCCGTGAGATTCCTGGTAAAATAAAATGTTCCGATCTGTGACTGGACTTCCCAACGAAACTCGAAAGGTAGTAATTGTTCAAACTTTGATATTCTCATTTGTAGTCAGTTTCCACTATATTTTTGCCTCCTAGGTAAACTCTGGTAAACTACCGCTTGTAAATCAAAGCCAGGAAACAAACAAAGTGATTTCTACTAGTGTAGGTACTGAGCAGGATTTTCTGCAGGTTTAGGCTTCTGAATTCTGATCACTTCACAAAAACGAGAGAGGAGACTGCGATGCAGGAATAGTTGAGATGTGTAGAGCGCAGAAGAAACTTGTGGACGATTAAACGGAAATGCAAAAATGCTGTAGCATGCAGAGTGTCGATGGTATTGGGTTTTCGTGTGCTCGAGGAGCACGTGTTGCGACCGCGCCGCTCGCGCTGGAATCAATTCACTGTGCCTGGCATCTCAATGTTTTCACACTGACAAGTATACCTAAGAGTATCCCCAGACTTCGCCAGCAGCCGTGGCGATCACCACATGGACAAAGTGAATAAGGAGACCCCGGACGCAAAAGGGATGATAATAGAGGGGGCGTGACGATCGATAGGTATCGTTTCCACTATCGCTATTACTCACATCGCCAGTTCATTTTGAACACATCTTCGAGAGTACGGGCGATGAGCTCCGTTTGGCAGCGATACATGGCGATGTAGCGTGGCAATCGATACGTATCATTTCCACGATCCTTATCTCTTACATCGCCATTTCATTTTTATTCATTATGAACTGGCGAAGTCTGGGGACATTCTATGTGGAGTCGGTGTTCTTCTTCTAAAAAATCACAAAAGAATGGGAAATTTGTGAAGGATGAGCGAATTTTTTAGAGCTCAAGCAACCTCAAAGCACGTTGATGACTTGCCAAAAGCAAGACTTCAAGCAGCGGTGTTCTACTGTCCTTTACAGTTGCTTGAAGCTGTTTGGACACTGGAGATGTCTCAGAAATTAGTTCGCGGATGTGTATATTGCTTCTACGCTTCGTTCACAAACATGCCGCTTATAAAATCATGAAATAAAAAGCTCCAAATAAGCGCTGAGATGTTAGCACATTAAAGTCTCACCACCAATAACCTATGATAAAGAATTTCTACAGCTCTGTACATTTGTAGAGCATGGTGTGAAGTCTTCACCGTTTATTTGGATACTGGGGGTGGATACTAAAAAATGGACAAACTTCAAAAGATTTCTTTTTGGCCGGTACTGTATGTACCACTCCGATAGGGCTGCAATTAACAAGGATTAATGAACGACGAATAGCTACGGAAACGGGTAGCGGTGCACACAAACACTAATTGCCGTTCAAAATCAAGCGAGTGGAAAAAGACAATAGAAATCATCGGGCTCACCTATGATCGTCACCGTCCATTCCATACTCCCCAGACCAGCAATGTTATGGGCATTGCAGCTGCTCTTTCTGAAAAGTGTGGAATCTCAGCTAGCTGGCTCTCTGGGTCAACGGAATTCCGCTTCTCCGCCGCAGTCGATCGAACCGTTGTCCAACAGTCAGCTGATATTTCTGAATACTGTGACCAATGTTCAGCAGCCAGGTAAGCTGTTGTTCAGAGTCTTTGACGATGCGGATCCGAATTATTGCAAATTTCCAATGGTTATGCGATCTGGGTTGTTGGATGGGATGTTTGGGAGATGTGTATAAAGCAAAGCTGTAGATGAAATAGGAGGGCTCTGTATGTAGATAATCACACCCCGGCGAAACAAGGCTGGATAATTCTCGGCAACATTTGAGACGCAACTGCTATTTTTGCGATGTAATACTCACTTTACCTTACGA
>KN767993.1:0-14651 GCA_000816745.1 Ancylostoma duodenale | reverse complement strand
TGAAGTTAACTTCAGGCAATAGTCGACAATAAGGTTAGGTTCAATATGTAAGAGCCTGCGATACAAATGAAGTATAAACTTGCACTGAACTTCCAGCTGCAAATTCTTCTTATGAAATTTTCGCAATTTCGAAAACATCAAAAATTTGGGGGAGGGGGGGGGGAGCGAGGATGTGTTGCGAGAATGCACAGTTCCCCACAGTCGTGTAACAGCTGTGAGCTCAAAAACAGACCTGAAAAATTTGTTCAAATTGCAACAGTTTTGCACAATGCTGACACATTGGTGAATCCCATGAATGATAGGTGAATATGCCATTGGTGAATCACAAACCACAAACGCAATGTGGGAAGAAAACATGAAATCCAAGAAAAGCAATGAGTGAAGACGTCAAAAAAAAAACAATGAAAAAAAAAAAAAACAACGCTTAGACTATTTCAGTGAACTTAACCCGACCACTTCTGGTTATTGATCGTTATTTGACTCTACAGTCAAAGAACAATCACTCTGAGTGGACGTCTTGCGACCCCTCCAAACTCATAAATAACAAGGGTATCTGAAGGGTTGGCAGACTTTCACCGATGCTGGTTAATAGCCCTAGACATCGCATTGCTAGCTTTACAGACCTTGCGACAATAATCTTCTGGGAATGAAACTTCATTAATTGGTATGATGACTACGCTTAGCCTACTCCCAAACTTTACCTTGATGTCTTTACTGTTTTTCTTTGAAGTCAATTCACCTTTCTAATGATCGATCGTACTGAATCCTTTTCGAAACCCTGCTTGCTCGCACGGCTGTCCTTCATCTAGTGTCCTTTCGATCCTATTTAGAATCACTCGAGTGAAAAGCTTGTAGATGACGGGCAGCAGACAGACGGGGCGATAATTGCCGATGTCCTGCGGGTCTCCCTCGTTGTACAGCAGCACGGTCCTGCTGGTCTTCCATTGGCTGGGTGCCTTGCATTCCGACAGGTACCGCGTGAAAAGCCTAGCCAAGGTGATTATAAGAACTTGGCGGTAGGTCCTTGAGATGTTCCGGTCGAATCCTGTTGGGGCCCGGTGCTGTACGATTCTCCACCGACTTGATGGCGTGTCGGTCTTCAGAAGGGAGAACTGATGGGACAACATATCCATCCTCCCTAAGATGATATTTAGGGAGATGGACGTGGCTGTCGAAGAGATCCGAGGAGAAGTCGTGTATGACCTTCTCCATTACCCGTCTTGATGAAGAAATTGTTCCGTCTGGGCGCCGGAGGGCGGTCATCTTGGTCTTACGATTGGCAAAGTCACGGCTGGCGTTGCGAATGCTCTTTTCTGCCTCTGCGGCTTCGGCCAATACTGCTGCTCGTCTCTCTTTAAGGTCTTCTTTTATCGCTTCTCTGCACCGTTTTGCGAGCTCGGATGTTAGCTGGTAGTTGCCTGCAGCTCTCGCGACTCCACGCTGCGTATCAGCTCGAGGGTCTCGTAAGACAGTCGCCTCTTGGTGGCTCTTGAGTCCTCGGCTTTCCTTGCTCTGTTGAACAGCCGGCTAACGAAGTGAAGAGATCCCAATTTATGACGGGTTTGGGACTCTCTTCTTGAACTTTGCGGCTTTCGCTCCTTTGCGCGAGAAGAAGAATCTTGCACGAAGGAGGCGATGGTCTGATCCGGTGTAAAAATTCGGTACAACACCGACGTCGGTCAGGAAGAACCTTCGATTTACGATGATGTGGTCAATTTCACTATGGTACTCTCCACCGGGCGACTCCCACGTCCACCGTAGGGAGGTTGGCTTCTGAAATTGTGAGTTACCATGGATGGTCTTCGTCGTCATGATGAATTCAGACAGCCTCTCTCCCTGTTCGTTCCACTGTAGGCCGTGGGTACCTATGTGAAGTTCCTCAGGCGTTCTCCTAGGGCCAATCGTGGCGTTGAAGTCGCCAACAATGACCTTGTAGAAAGTGTGGTCTTCCCTGTAGAACTTCTCCAACTCCATACACGCCTCGATTTCCTCATCGTCGTAGCTGGATGTTGGAGCGTAGGCGACGAAGGTTGTCAAGGCCCACATCTTCTCAGTCGCAAACTTCCGATTCGGGTTGCTAGCTGTTCGAACGAATCGATGTTCACGGCCAAGTTCGTGTTGACGAGGACAACGACTCCACCAACTCCTCTACTGTCGCAGGTTCCAAGGAACAGTTCTTCTCCACTGTCGAAGGTGGCGTTCAGTGTCTCCTCGTCTCGGTCAGTCCCATGACGTCGTTCCTGATCTTCCTGGCCTGCATCATCAAATCCTCGATAGAAGCCCCCGATGCAAGCGTGCGTGCGTTGAAGGTACAGATCGTCATCATAGTCCTTCTGGTTTTAGGCAGCCTAGATAACCCCTCGGACCTCGTCCTTACTGGCACCGCCGTACCAGTGACTCTTCCGAGATCAGGGGAACACTCTCTATTATTGCTGTGTCGAGCTTGATGAATATAACCCCACAGGAAATAGCTTGCTGGACTCTATTCCCCCGTGGGTAGCTAGGGTAGGATTTCACCGGGAAGTTAGCCGGGCTTTCCGGGAAAAGACGATGGAGCTTATTTGTTCGAGGCGACTCCGAACCGCCTCCCTTGTACCTCCCACTCACTTGAATGCAGGGCTTTTGGTCGGATAGATGTGCAGGATACAATCTGCAGACACGCAAGCACACCCACGCACGCATGCATGAACATACCCACGCGTTGACAGAATTTATGGGATCGTTCCGACACTGCAGAGACAGAGAGTCCATCCCCTGAATCCACCCGCGTCTCAGGGTAGGCAGAAGGTCGCGTGTGGTCCGCTATTAACCCCCTATCCGCCACCTGGGGACGCGCCACGTAGCCTCGCGGCTAACCGGCTGGGTTTCCTCTTATGAGGGAGATCCGTGCAAAACAGGGCAATACTTCTATGGAAACGTCGACGTGTAGAAGTATGTTTTAGAATTAAAGGACTAAAACTTTACTATCGTAACTGCATCCCCAGTCCACCAAATCCTAACCCTCTCCAATGATGTTCATCTTGACGGGCTCCAAACAATGTCATGCCAAGCTCAAAGCTCAAAGACGAGCTTCTCAAAGGAATGGAGATGTCAGGAGGAGCCCGATCCATGCTAACAAGCGAAGAGGCGGATCAGCCGCCATGAGCAGTCGAAGGGGCAGCAGCCGCGCCAGCCGCCTGCCATCGGCTGGCGCGGCTGCAGCAGGCTCTATCTATCATACTCCTCCCTCTAGTATGTTATGTAATGTTTAGTGTACTAAAAGTATATAATAAAAAGAGTCTCACAGAAGTAACTAACTCACGGGCTAGATCAGGAATGGGACGGATCCACCCATTTCCTGACAAATCTCTCCTTGTTGAAAATTTCGATAGGACACGTCTTGCTCCAATTAAATTTTACGCGCAGTTCTGGACAACTGGTCTTGTTCGGCCGAAATAACTTCGTGAAAGTGAGAAAATATGAAAATGTGTTTCAACTTCAATTTCTCAAAGCCGTTGTGCCGCGCTGCTTTTGATGCAGAAGCTCTCCAAATTGGTAGCTTGTAAATATGTAAATATGCTGCATCAGCCCAATTCGATTTCTCAGCATTAACCTCTTTAATTCAGCGTCCAATAGAGGGGCGCAGAGGCGTGACCCCTGATCGCCCCGGACCACCTATTTGCTACTGGCTGCAGAGACTGCCGAAGTTAAGAACTGCCACTTTCTTTGTTACCCTCATTCAGAGGGAAGCATTGTGCCATGGACACAGCGTAGTGAGGATATAGCATTAATAAACTGGATTCCAAAAGCTTTTCCATGAAACAAATAAATAAAACAAAATAGCTACAACGCATACGCCTTCATGAAAACAATGAAGGCGTCGGTTGCAGCATACAAGTGAACGTCGACTCATTCCGAGTAGTATGCAGTCTGAGTTATGGTGTTCACACTGTGAACATACTGGCTCACTGCCTTAAAGCGCAAGAAGTTAGGAAGTTACTGACTATAGTCGAAATCGGAGAATTCTGCATACAGCAATCTTGAACCTTCTGAAGGAGTATATGGTCGAATTAGCCTTTTTTAAGCCCTTGACAGGGATCATGGCTTCTGGTTTATTTACTTTTACATTGACTATTCGACGGAAAATTCGCATCAGAAATTTGCTTTTGCAGAGAAATCCGCATTTCCAGTTTTGATATTGACCCGATCTTCCAGGGAGCGGCGCCGTTCGTTGTATGCCTTCATTTTTCCCTTATTACAAAGCCTTCCATACACCGTATCAGATTGAAAACGACTTTCGAGGAGTCCCTAGAGATTTTGTGCGCTCAAACGCCGTGGCGATGCAAGATGCTAATGGAGGAAAATGTAGTGAAATCGGGCAATCATGATGCTTGTGGACTCGAAAGGTGGTCAGAAAATCAATTGCGTGAAGAAATTCCTAATTGGTTTTTACTTGCTGTAGTCGGCTTTTTGTCTTGCACGTCACCTATTCTAGGTGCAGATGACAGTTCCTGAGTATATCCTGGCATAGAAGCAGATGAAAGACCACCTTTCAGCCCAGTGAGGAAATCTAGCTCCAACAATACCATGAATCAGCTTGTTTTTTTTTCCAATACCACAGGAAATCCTTAAACTTTCAATGGAGCATAATTGAAATCATGTGCATCGATTCTGCAACAAACGTGAGAATGGGTATAATTCTAACACTGAGTAAAGATTTTTGTCCAATAACGGACATTTCACCACCGAGTACGTTAGAGTCGGTGGCTTGCTAATTTCCTCTTCTTGGCGTCTGCGCACAAGTTTAAATTATGAATTAGGTGAACGAAATCCACTAAATTGTTCAAGTTCTATTCAGACTTCTCACTAGCGACATTCAACCGAGGATGGAATGTTTTTGAAAACATAAGGCTGATCTCTTGTATGAAATAAGCAGATAATATCTGATATTTTTTGGTTTTTAAAACGAATAAGGTGCTCGATCGCACACAAATAAACTCTTTTCTCATGCTGTTAAATCAGCACATGGAGGAAGTCGTGCTTGAACCCTCGAAATCACAGCACTCTCGTGAAGAGAATCACGAATTCGCTTCACCTCAATCAATTCTAGGCTGCCTGTGACTGCGAAATATTGGAGTTCAAGGTTGAGCTGAGAGTGCCCTTCCAATCAAATATCTCTTTTTTTCCACATTTTTTAATTCAGCTTTTTTAAAGTCATTCCTCCACATTAAAACAATTCGAGAAGCAAGTCGAGCGTAGCTGTGAGAATACAAAAAGCAACACAATTGCATATGTAGAGATGCGCATGGGAAGGTCTTGATGGAACCGCTATCTGGGGAATGTGCTCTCCTCCTTAACAAAGTTCGGATAGAGATTCTCTTGCGTCATTTGAGACGTTTTAACCTGTTGAATGTCTTTAGTGAGAAGTCTGAGTAAATTTTGACCAGTTGAGTGGATTTCGTTCACCTAATTCATCATTTGTTAAACTTGTGCGTAGACGCCAAGAAGAGGTAAATAACGAGCCAGCGACTCTATGGTACTCGGTAGTGAAATGTCCGGTATTCGACAAAATTCTTTACTCAGTGTTAGAATTTATACAGTCCTCGAAAAGATAGACGGATTTCGTGACGGCAAAGTCGCGTTGGGACCAGGGCTAGCGATGCGGAGAGAGCATGCTCCAAGTGAGAGGGTAGATTAGGTCAGGTGTCGAATATACCAAAGGTAATAACTGTTGCTTAGAACGGAGTTATTCAAAGCGACATCTTATTATGTTGGAAGATCTCCAAAGAGTGAACGGATCTTAACATGAACTGAACCACTTTATGTTATAAAATGAATTTTTACTAATCATTGATTGACATCCCCCTGATTTTGAATTGGTTTTAATGTTTTCATTACTCTTGAAGTACCTTGCGCTCTATATTTCATCCATGGACCTCTGAGTTTTAGTGTTCATGGCTACATCTAGCACACCTGCGTGCTTTTGCTTTCTCTAAAGTTCTGGCGAGTTTTGGCAGTGGCCTGCCAGAAGAACAGCCCAATTCATTGACATCCTCTCTTGTCATGACATATCTTTTCGCACAGCGCATTTTCGTAGCAACAGTGGCACGGAGAGCCAACAGAAGGATCGATCGAGAACGAGTTCTCATTCTGTTCTCCCTCAACGTTTTCACACTGGAGAAAAAGCCGAAGTCTGTTGATATTAATTGCTACAGAATGACCGGAAAGAGAAGCGATTTCTGTTGGAGGAAAGAGTTGCTCTCTTGAGTTAGTGGCTGGTTGGTTCTCAGAAAATTCGCAACAGTCTCACGCGAACATTTTCCCTTATGACAACAAAATTCTGCTCGAAGCTACTTTTTGTCTGAGGATGTTGTTACTCTACACAAGGAGAAAAGATGTGAAGACAGCATCAAGACTTGTTTCAATAAGGAAAATAGTTGAAAAAGAAAATAAGAGTAGAAATTTGCTCGTAGAGCTCTTCCTTCTTCATCTATAAGATTGTGCCTTCCCACTTGAACTACTAAATATTTTTCCACTTGGCTTTACTGATTTTTCTTCGGCCAAAATTTCATTGCGATCGCCGAATGACTGTCTGCATCCCAAGCTTTCCCGAAGTGGTAGAGAATGAGATGGTGAATATGGATGCGATTTTCGATAGCGCCATTACCAAATGAAAGAGGAGGATCATTTAAATGAAAAAAAAACTGTTCAAAAAGCGCAAGTTTTTTAAAAGGAAAGGAGCCACGAAAAAAGCCGCACTAATTATGCACCAACCTAATACCAGATGCTTGCGTTTGGCGTGCATGCGTCTACACGATGAAGGATAGGTCGGGGTCGCAGCCCTGATGCAGCTCAGACGCAAGTCAAACGCACGCTTCTGTGGCGTTGCGGCAACTATGCGCTATAGAGCTATTTATACTAGCTGCGTGCGTCAGTCGCGCGCCAGACGCCATGCATTTATTTTCAAATGAGCCTGATAGGGACGTGGGATGGGAAGAAATGAAAGAAGCAAATACTGCCAAAAGATCTGATGTCCAGAGTACAGGAGGCCAGGGACGTGGGATGGGATGAATTGAGAAAGGAAAATACTGCCAAAAAATCTGTTGTCCAGAGTACATGCCAATCAAGGTTGGGTGCCATGTGACAATTACTTGTCGATTGGCTAAATCGCAATATTTTACACAAATACCCGGCCTTTGCCGCCTTTGAGATGGGCTATATTAAACGTTTGAAAATCACATATCAAGTGTTTGACAACGAAAATTTGTTCTTAGACTGAATTCGGACTTAAACATCAACCACCTGGAACTACAAATTATTGCCATGGATTATAAAACTGCTTGTTTGCAGTATTTATTATAGAAAAGGCCGAAGTTGGGTGTGGAAAATTCGACAAGTGCATACTACAGCCCGTTTGAATTCAAAACTGTGGTCCCCATCAAATTTATTGAACAGGGGTGAGCAATGTCGTCGCGTCGCATTGCGAATTCTGCACGAAACTGTAGCTAATTTGGCATGGGAGGGGCGCAACCGCCCGCGGACTTCTGGACAGAACTTTATGAGCGTTTGGCAGGAGTCACGTCATCCACTACTGTTTTAATCATTCTCAAATGGTTTCCTTACCAAGTCCACACTGCTAACAAAGCATATTCAGCCAACTTTTCAGTTGTATCAATTACCCCGCAGCTGAATAGCAGAGCCGATATCTTCTTTTTTCATCTTTGCAGTCGCAGCGATGATCAAACAGAGAGGCTTTTTCCGCTGATAGTTCACATCCAGTGCCTGAAAATATGTCATTGCTAGCAGTGCACGGTTCTTCTTTGGTCCATAGCGTATCCAGAAAAAGAGAGAGTTACCCATGGTAATGAGATGACGCGCTAGTTGACGCTTATTGACAGTTGGTCGCAATCTGTTCCCAGTAGAGGGTCCATTCCACTGGGACCCGGCTGAGTCAGTGTTCGGACGATTTCTAGCTAGCTCATACTTCCTCCTGTTGTTTTTGCCGCACAGTTAGGATCAGAAAGCAAAACCCTCACGTGGACATTTTTGTTCGCGTAATTGGCAGCTCGCTGGCAGGTAGGAAACTTCCTAATTACGATGCGGAAGTCACAACAGCAATCGTTCCGGTGTAAGCGATCTGATCCGCGTCAATGACTTTATGCGTTCGTGTAAACAATCAAATTCAGTTCAGCCTCATCCTTGTTCCAGAAGTTGCGCAGATTTCTATATGTTATTGGTTCATGACGCCTTCCCTGGCCTACGTACCTATATAGAGCGATAGTGGGCTTGTTGGCGCTCATACCAAATCCACAAACCAAAATTTATTTTTCGATCCAGAATTTCTTGGTCTTGAGTTGAAATCCTTCAGCTATAGAATGTGCTGGAATGTTTCACAGCTTTTCAACTATAAAAAAATTGGAAGACCAGGCTCCATCCATTTAGGATAATGGATGGATTGCTTGAAAAAAAGAGAGTAAAATTTGATGCAAGGCTTTCGAACCAACCTAATAAGTGTGGGCAACCGGCCCTGTCTTCTGGTCGAAGATAAACAGTTGCAGGGATGCTCTCGCTTGCTTCGCCATGCCTTCCACGCTTTTTTTTTGCTGAATCACCATTAAAACATATCCTTTCCACTGAGGAGACGCATGTTTGTTTTTGCTAATAAAGTGGGTAGCGCTCCAAACTGCTGGAAGGGAAAGAGCGAAAATGGTCTCTCCTGTGATCTGGTTCCTCTTCGCGCTGCGGTCTCTGTAATCGTTCGTGCTTGGGAAGCTACAAGTTTATAAAGAACAGGGACGAACACTTCCCAATTCTCTCTCCAAATGAGCTTCTTACTTTAGTATCATAGGCGGAGCAAAATCGTTTATCTCGTGCTTTGAGTGCTGCTTTCACACACTACTAGCTAACAGGATTTGCCGTAACCTAAAGAATTCGAGACAATCTCTTGCAATTTAATCGATTTTTCAGCGAGGTCTGAAAAACATTCGGAAGCCCTATGCAATCAATTACAATAGATTAGATAAGGATGCTAGAGTTTTGCGTTGGCATCCGCGGATAAGTTGACGTACAGGTCATACATACGAGTGCTGGTTGAAAAGTTTCCGGAATGACCACCAAAGAGCCAGTGTTTTCCATTTATTTCTATGTCGTTGTGTAGAGAAATCCTCCATATGAATTGATTATAAATATTAATTCGATCTGCCCAAGAGCATGGTTTTGGCAGGTCCTTCTTGTCTACCAAGTTTGATTATCTTCAGTTAGTAGTGAATGCTTCGTCCTCTACGCGAACAATGCACAGCGGCACCAGTGGATTCCGTGTCCGAAATCACTTCCAAAACATTCAAAAGCAGACTCGCTCAAAAAGAGATTTTTTCGTGTTGTCGGTGGAGCCACAAGGAATGCTTTACTAAGATTCCCGAAGTAGTGGAACCATAATAACAACGGAGCTCTGCGCTACCCAATTCTAGAAGTTGGCAGGTACCATCCACGAAAAACCCACAAAACGAGCAAATGTTCTTTTCCTGCAAGATGATGCTCACGCGTTGCAAACGCAGGTCGTGAGAAGACTCAGAATCTTGGTTGCGATATCTGTCAGCGCTATCGTATTCGCCAGACCTGGCCCTGTCGGGCTGTTACCTTTTTCTGACCATGAGCAACCATCTCTGGGAAATAAGGCCTGGCAATCAACAGCAACTCGAAAATGAGGTGTCCAAGTTTTTCGATCCAAAGCCTGCTGCGTTTTGGCAGGAAGGAATAGAGAAGCTGCCCAAAAGATGGATAAAGTTACCACACAGTACTGTTAAATGTAGCATTGATTGAGATTTTGTTTTAATGATGAAAACCATTTCTAGAGAATTTGTTGTGAGTGTTGTAGAACTTTTTCATCGACCCAATATCTCTCGGGAAATGTGAGGTGAATCAATGCATAATTGTACGGCACCAATCTGCACTTTGAGCGAAGTAACATTTCGATGAGATTCTCCTCCTCATCTGATTTGAGAATATCTAGATTCGACAGGAGAACTGGTCCCTCTCGCTTCACTTCTATTTTTAATCTCTTGACGCTGCTCACAGGGGAGAACAGCGCCTTCTCTGGTTCTCATCGGACACGCGAATTCATGCGTAAAGGTAGGCATGCCGTACCGCTTGTAATAAAAAAAATCAGCAAAAATACGTCTAAGATACCAATAACGATGAAGTTCTAGCGCCCTTTCGGGCTAGAAAGTGGGTCGGGGCAGCAACTTGAGGTAAGTGCAAAAGCTTCACACATACAAACTGCTTAGAAATCTAGCAGATAGGCAAAACTGATCATTCGCTAAGCTCAAATACAAAATCCAAATACAAAATGCGGCGAATCTGGCCGCCCTGCCAACGTCGAGATTCGAATATTACCATGAATCTAGCCTTACTTGCTCTTAACCACTCGTCTACATGTGGACCTATTTTGCGATGCGATGATACCACCTACTCCTTTTTGCCATATTTCTTACATGCCTATGGACCTGTTATGATCAGCCTCTCCCAACTCTGCACACGAGTATCTCCCAGATGGTTTTCGTACCTGTGAACATTTTAATGTAAGCAATGCAATGCGAATAATCACACGGAATGATTCAAGCTTCGCGTTATTGAGATGGTACAACTGATGATCGACTGCATGCTTACGTAGGGTGGAAGAAGAGTTTGTCAACTGAGACACGAATTAGCGCATAGGGCACCCCTACTCCACCGGCAGAGGTTTGCACACTACTGGGCCAGGGAGGACCCAATCTCCATCTATGGACCTGTATCCTGGCTTCTTCCTCACTATTGTTCTCTCCACTACTGAGCCACGCGGGAGCTGATCCATCGGAAAACCCGTACCCTGGCGTTTCTCCCATGGGCCACGACAGACCCAATTTTCATCAGGGGAGCCGGATCTTGACGTTTCCACACTAATGGGCCCCTGCGGACCCAATCTCCATCTGTGGACTCGTATCTTGGCTCTTTCCCTACTAATGGGTCACGGCAGTTTCTTAGTCCGTGGTCCCGAAGCCAGCCATTTTTTCCACCGTTGGGCCACGGCGGACCTAATCCGTCGGGGGATCTGTGCTCTGGCGTTTTCCCAATTATTGAGCCACGGCGGACCCTTCGTCGATTATCCTTACGTTTTTCTGAGCTGTGGAACCACTGCACATCTGTCCGTCGTCAGTGCACTCACATTCTACGTAAATCTCGAAAGTAATGGAAGAAGTTTAAGAAATATTGAAAAAGTTTAATCAACTGCACAACTAGTTTCAGAAAATTTCACAACTGCATATGATGACGCGTTCTTCGTCCTTTCTTCCTTTATATTGTATTGCCTTTCTTAATAACAAAGGCGGATTCTGAGGCTGCGAACCCTCACGGGCCTCAATGAGAGGTGCGCAAGTAGCATATCCCGAATGAGGGTACCGAATGGATCCCGTCGCTACAAAACCCCACTCTACGGCATACTCCTCTCGAGGTGGTAATCATTCAGTGTTCCAGGACTGATGGAGCCGTTAACAAAGCTCCAGCAGAGAGGCTACTTTGTTCCGTACACTGGTGCTATGCAACGTCAAATCATTGTTAACACTGTCTCGGCAGGAGGGCTCGAGACCACCAGCGTAGGGTCCCACCACGATTTCCACTACATCTGTGCCCTCATGTACTACGAAACATCGGCCAAATGCCCCGTCAGCTTCGCATCTTCGCGAGGCACTGTCTATAACTGGGCGTCATGGTGGAAGCATGCGATCCAGTGCTGGTCCCTCCACTGCTTGCTCTCTAGAAAATTTCGTTGCACTTAAATGATTTATATGAGAGGATTGTAAAGTTCATATCGAATTGTGCTATGTTTTTATTTTTCAATGGATGTTGCAGCCATGTGAAATCTATTAAAAATATCAAGATGGCACTTTTACCTATTGATTAATCGTGGTTGTTGTCATTTAGTGTTCAATTATTATTACATGGATAAACCATGCGATTCATCAAACAAGCATAAAACACTCATAAAACATCCGTGAAAACTCGGATACAAAAAAAAGCCAAACAGAAGACGAAATATAGAAATAGGAAGTATTCTAAGATTCAATTTCTTTCCCAACAGAGCAGGTACGGAGTATGCTAAGTTAAGTGAAAGCCAAGGGATACCAGTTAGCGTTTGTTTATTCAGGAACATGATCAACCGCTTCTTGTCTACTTGAGATAATTCGCAAAGTTCCACCACCACGTTTTTTTTTTCCAATTTTCCCAATTATATCACGAATATTCTAGCATTGATGTTTCGTGCACATGTCTGGTTTTACATTCTTCCACATGAATATGTTCACATAAAAAAGACGCATTTTCGGGTACACCCAGCTGATCGATATTCCCATTGCCTTGATCTCCATGGCCTTCCATTGCCTTGATCGTCGGAGATCATCGATGACTCTGATTTCCCGGTGGCTGGTTTTGACAGCTGAGCCCCACACACTCCAGAATTAAATCCCACATATTTTGTGGGTGGGAAATTATGTTTTTGAGCTTAACACATCAAAGTTAGGTTAAACGGGCAGAGATTCACTGGTTGTTTGGGCTATAATGGTCACATAAGGCCCGACGTCTCATGGAATCTATGGTTCAGAGGTATGTCAGCATACTCCGAGGACACCGAGCATCCCATGTGTGAAGGTTCAAAACCTCTGAGGGTTGGGATGTTTTGCAAAAATCTCATCATCCAGAAGCCATGGTTGTTAGTTACCTCGTGGTTTGTTCATGGCTGCAGACCGGAGCTGACAGTCCACTGCGACCTTCTGATCATCGTTTCGTCGTCGTTTCAAGAGGTGTACTACCACCCCTCATTTTTTCGCTGTTTAGGTGAAATGCAATGACAAATGATATCGTTCCCAAAGTTATGACACTGAGAAAGACTGAAGAGGACCTCGGTGAGACTTTTGAGACCTGAGCGATAGCATAAAGATTGAAGTAAGTAAAAATTTTCTAAACCAGTTTGCATGTATCGCAGTAATAGAGTCATGAGTGAAAACAAGGCAACACTGATACATCGGCGAAAAACAGCTTCATCCCCGTTAACGAGCAGAGAAAATGTGGATGCATCTAATTATCTCAGGATTACCTGGTCATTATAGGCAATAGGGTGGTGTAAACAGGTTTTGCATCGGAAATGTCGATTGTATATACGCATATATATGCATATATCTATATCTATATGTATATATATATATTTCAGGCATCGCCTCTACCATAACGTCGACATTTCTGTCAGTGAGCTAGACGGTGTTCCCGCCAATTCATCTTAGCTTAGAAAGTTTTCTGTCTTGTTGTCACCAGCAATTGTGTCTATAACTTACGAAGCCGAATCTTCGGGCTGCGTTCATAACAGGGCAAATAACACAATTACATAGCGGAGTCATTTCTCTGATTTTTGGTGGCGATAAATTTGGCAGGAGAATGTGTTTGGCAACACGTTTTACGAGATAAAATTTTGCTTGGCAATACAATTTAGGGAAGAGTGATTGAAGAGCCTGTTTGGCGGTGCAAAAGGCAAGAGAATCTGTTGGCGATATTTTTGACGAGGTTTGCTTGGCTATACGATTGCTAAGGTTTCGTGGCAATACATCTTACGGGTGTTTTGACAAGGCGTTTATTTCATTCTTGGTTGGAGCCTTAACCATCGACGGTGTCGATCCTGATGGCTCACCTAGTAAGGCAGCAGACTCCGAAGATTGATATCATGGTACGATTTTTGTGCTGGTATTCATGAACGCGCGGGAACGGGAAAGGGCGTGACGGGTACCCGCTGCCGCTGGTTCCCTGCGAGAACCTTCCTAGTCAGCCGTACGGGTAAGATTTGTATTTATGGACGACAAGGAAGCGGGAAGACCGGGAAGCATCGATAAGATTAAGGTTTTATTTTAGATTAGTAAACACGGCCAATTTTTCGAGATATAAAGCGCGAAGTGGAAGCTTTTGAACATAATCTGTGAAGCATTTATCGGCAAAACGTTGTTTCTCCTCTTTTTCCTTTCTGGAAGCGAGTCTCCGTGGGGTTTATTACTGATGAAACATGAGGAACCTCTGTTTCTAGCGCTTTTTCTGTTTCTCACCCTCAACAACGTATACATCGTGGTTTTTCTTGTGCTCCTCTGTTTTTTCTCCTTCGCTAACTCCACTCTTTACATTCTGTTATAGTTTCGTTTTCGTATTGCGTTGCTAGCTTGTTAATTTAACGACGTGTAGAACTTCTCGAGGCCTCGATGGTTAGGTAAGCGGGAACCTCCATGTCCACCTGCTGGGTAGGCCGGGGAGATACCAGCCGTTTTCATGAATACAAATTTTTTACCCGCGGAACTCGTCCACCAGGCGGATAGTCTGAAACTTTCCCTCCGACGTTCATGAATACCGCTACTGATGATATCGAAGTTTTTGAACGGTTGATAACCCTTTTGTTTGACGATACAATTGGCAAGTTTTGCGTGGCGATACATTTGAACAGATTGTTTGGCAATACATTTGACGGGCTTCGTTTGCCTAACTAGTTGGCAAGCTTGTCTGCGAGGTTGTCAAACAAACCTCGCCAAATGTATCACACTAGTGTAAAGGCACTAGTGTAAGGCACAGTTAGAATAGTTTTTTGTTCTGTCCCAAGGAGGCTAAGTTCCAAT
>KN767986.1:0-17426 GCA_000816745.1 Ancylostoma duodenale | reverse complement strand
CGGAGGATTGTACGATCTGAACCAAATTTTGCATGCAGGTCCATCAAGGACCGCCAGAGGTTATAGGCTACTCTACACCTGAGATTATCGAATAGCTTATCGATTATATCGGTTTTATTGATTTTTCACTATTTTCATCCAAGGGTCAGTGAGGGCATGCCTGCTAGAGTTCTTCAATATGCTGAGCACGAATATGACAACCATTTTGGATGACGGTGTCGATTTATTGATTTTATCGATATTTCACTATTTTCGCCCAAGGGTCAGTGAGGGCATGCCTGCTAGAGTTCTTCAATATGCTGAGCACGAATATGACAACCATTTTGGATGACGGTGTCGATTTATTGATTTTATCGATATTTCACTATTTTCGCCCAAGGGTCAGTGAGAACATGCCTAATAGGGTTCTTCAATATGCTGAGCACGAATATGACAACCATTTTGAATGACGTCATCGATTTATCGGTTTATGGAATTTGCAGTCGAGATTTTGAAATTTTCGCTTTTCCTTAAGGACGGAAGCGCATTTAGTGGCGTTTTCAAATAAGCTGAACACAAATATGGCATGCATTTTCCATAAAGTTATCATCTGAAGAATCGCTTTTTTCGTTTCTGCCAATAGATCGGTTGAAAAAGGCCATTCGGGTCCGTTAATATGCTGATCTCTAAAGTGACGAGTATCTTGAATGGATTTATCGGTGGTAGCGAATTCCATCAGGTGTGTAAAAGCCGGGGTAGTAAAGCACCCGAGCGAAGCCGGGTATACCATCTAGTCGAGCATATAATTCCTCTTTTTAGATAAGTAACAGGCCATTTTTCAAAAAAAAAAAAACTTATTGTGCACGCAGAATTGCTTCGGCAGTCCAAATTTGGACTCAATCCGTGAAGTGCAGGTTTTGCTCAAGTCCTCTGAATTCTTTTCCAAGAACAGCCATCATTTCCGAAGAATGTTTGCTCGAATCGAATTCTCACGTGTCGGCCGAGTAAATCAATTCGATTCAAGCAGCCGATAGCTTCTCTACAGCGTCAATTTATTCAATAATTTTTGAAGCTCGCGATTCTACCCCTGACCTTGTTAGCTGCTGCAACTCCGTGTAATTTTTCAAGTAAATGGTCAAAATTTCCCGGATCCTGCCTCGGACCCTACACTAAGCCCCCTTGCTTTTCACTCTTTTCACGGAGCCCAGTTTGCTCACTGGACAGCCGTGTTGGGGCATGGTCGCTGTTTGCTGAATAATGTGACAATAGACGGTTTCCAGGAAAAACATGACTCATAGAAGAATTGATTCAGCTTGAGCATCAGCAAAAATCGTGGAACAAAAACCTTGCAAAATCGGGACATGAGTTTCTTTGACATTTTGACACAATTTAGGGGCATTTCACTATTCGGAGCTAAACTTCTCAGTATTAGAAGACAAATATGTTTGTGAACAAGTGAACTTGCTACACCTCTGCGTTTGGTTGCTATGGAATTCTCTTCTCGCATATGCAGATTGCAATTCATGTTAGCTAAAACCCTCGGAAACTCAAAATGTCTGTGAAGTTTGGAAAGAGGTCGACCATCGGACCTTGACCACCTGCGCATTTGAGTCTCCGCTAGTAGAGCGAGTGAAAAAACTGGTGTTTATGTGCTTTTTCGGGGAAGGACAGCCCAGCCTTGACATGGGTTGGTAAGGAAAGTTGTATAGTAACTGAGGTTATCCTGCATACTTTTTCGCTGCTTCTTCACCAAAATCAAGAATTGAAAATGGATTGACATTGTGCTCGGTGGCGTTAGGTGTGTGCAGACGTAAAAAAGGTCAGGAAGAAGGAGAGACTGGACATTTTAGAATTTGAACAAGGAATGAGCGTGCAATTTCTGTTCATGAGTCTACAGGAACAAAAGGAGAGAATGAGAATAATGAGAAAGAAAACGACAGGAAAAACGGAAAACTTCAGTAGCATCGAGAAGAAAGAGTAAGGACAGCAACAGAAGCAGCGCGAACTCACCGCATGCCGCCACATATCGATGACTGCCTGGCTGTTGTTTGCAGACTCACTGCGGAACAGTTCGGCCTTCACCGCAAGAGTTAATCTGTAAACTGCGTGTTTGCCACGTGATTGTTAACGCAGTCCGTCATTGTTAACGTGTTAGTTACAACAAGTACACTGTAGGAGGATCGTTCGAATCTCTCGAAAGCAATGAAAGCCGGGAGTGAACAAGCTTGTTGTGGAATCTCATCTCCCATTTAAGCCCTTTTTAAAGGACAAAGACTCGTTCCTGGTTGGATGTTGAAATTTTCTATAGAGTATTTAGATAATCTTGTGAGCAATCGGGATGTGTTTCAAGTGGAAAAGACGCTTCAAATCAAGCTGTGACGGCAAGAAAAAAAACACAAATAGTTCCAGAAAAAAAAGCTGGTGACAATTCTCAATTCTTGTGTTGATTGTGTATAACTGGATAAACAGATAATTGAATCATAATTCTGACTAAAAAAGAGAATAGTATAGAAATGTGCCATGTACCAACAATGGTGAATAGCTCACCAGAGAAGAAAAAGCTATGTTCAAAATTTTCATGTTTTTTTTTCCTCGTTCTGCTGCTTCTCAAAGTAAACCAAGGGAATATTTACAATAGCTTCGTTGTTTTTGAGTGTGCGAAATGCTCTTTGGTAGAACTGTGATGTAGGAACCTCCACTTTTTGAAGGATAATTAAGGTGTTTCATTCATAAGTACTTGACATTAAGGATTGCCTTTCCATTTTTCAACGTGGATCATCTAATTGAACCGTGTTCATGAAAAGAATGGGGAAGCATTTCGAGAAAACAAACATTTAAATGTCAAGTAGGGCTCCCTCTTGTTTACTAGGTATGTCCAATCCATGGATATGAGGAAGGCAAAAAATTCAAAGTACGAGAAATCCGAGGTTTCCCATTTCCAGATTCCCATCGAAACTGGAATATCTCAACAAAACAAAATATCTCACTCTATTTTCCCTCACGGGAGTAGCTGTGGCATTAAATTCAGTGTTCTGCACATATATGTAAAAGCTAATTCCAGGTAATAAAGTGTAAGCTATCAGAACTATTACGTTAGAAGACCCCACTCCGGAAAGCAATGCCATGTGACCCAGAATTCCGTGAGTAATCTCTCGATAAATCTATATATCGGACAGGTTTTGACTACTGGTCTCTGTGCCCACATGGTCAAGGTCAGCTAGGAAGAAATCGACAAGTCTCAAATCCTGTTATTTAAGTCGTGAACCCTTTTGAATACGTCGCATCATCCGTAGGCATTCTCTTCATTTTTGCTGTCATCTGTTCCCAGGAGGGCAAAGACCAATCGGTCGGAAAGGGAGATGGGGAGAGAGAATAGAATGTGCTAACATTTTTCTTCGGGAACGTTACTTCAGATAGCGTTCATTCTTGGAAATTTTGCTATTTAGTGAGGTTCCATCGACTGGTTCATAATGCCACAAGTATGAAAATTCTGGACTTCTACACCAATATTCGAAGAGGTAGTTGGCTGAAGATTCCATACTGCAGACCTGTGACTGGAAATAAGTCCCATGAGTGCTGCAAATCAACCTCGCTTGACCCATTCATGTGCAGTGCTGGCCGAAATAAATCATCTTTTGAACTTTTATTCATAACATCTTCATAGATAAACTTTGAAATTTCTAAATTCGGAACAAAATACGGCTACTCAGCACAAATGTGTATTGTTACAAATATCTCCAATGTGTATGGCAATTTTTGTGGGATTTTTTTACACAGAGGTTAAGATCCGTGATTCCGTACTGCTCACATTCAACTACTGTGTGACCTTCGGTGGTGGAATTTTCACCAAAATCGAAATTCCACCAACAAAAGGGCTTGTACCCAACAGAGTTTTAGTAAGTTGGGACGGAATTCTGACATCTCCGAAGCTCAGTTGACATCACCTGGGAGTTGACCTTTTGGGGCAGTTTTAACCATTCTGGAACACATATGTGGTCGTTCCCCAGCTGTTCTTGTTCTGCATGATGCGATAGCTCTAGCAGAAGGTGCGTGACTACGTTGGGACCCGAAGAATTTGCTATCGCTTCAGATTTCGTAGCTAGATACACCACCATCAGCAGTTTCAAGATTTGTAATTTTATTTTGGAGGAGGATAGAACTTCGATAATGTGGTTGTTATTCATAATCATGCTCATAGTTCACTAAAACACTACAAAAGACAACAGCTCTCATGAAGTCTCGAATTAGGTAAGGTATGGCACGCAGAAATGCCAGGATCTTCAGCAGACATCAGAAGAGTGAATTATCGGGCTCTGTTCCTACTAAAGTGAACGAACTGTGCTTGGAATCGGTTGAATTGCAGAAAATCATTACAACACGATGATCAAGGAAAATTGATATACGCATTTAAAAATTACACTCGCACAAGTTACGAAAAAACCGCCACATAATATGAAAACTCTCAGTTTCACTCAAATTGCAATGTACCGATTAGATTACAGAACTAAGCGTTCGTTTTCATATATATGAGAACAAAATTCTTGTTGATCCCAACCTCTCCAAATTTCTATTCCTCTGCCACTCGAACTCGTGCGGACAAAATGCCGAGTGGTGGCCCGACATTCCACTGGTGCGTCCATCTTTTTGTGAGTAGAAATGGAAAAATAAATAGAGTAGAACAAAATGACTTACTCTTACGGTTGGTTACTATGTGATTAGCCTTTGTCAAACATCTTTCGCATTGATTTAATTCCTCCAAACGTTCCTTACGGGAAGATAACGTCCTGTATTGTAAACAATCAGTAGCCCAGTGACGTCAGTCTCCACAAAAAGACACGATCTCAGATTTAGGTTGCCAGAGCTTCCCTGATTTCGTCCTTGTTGAGTGCCGGACGGCCCTGGCTATGGTGATGGCGGTCGCGTGGCTTGTTCCTTGTCGGGGTAGAGGGGGACTTGTACGTCGCCCAACCGTTGATAGAGAAATGATGTCATTTCTATAACACGTCTTTCGAGACTTTCAACTTTGAATTCCATTTTGGGCAGAAATGTCTTAAGTCTAAACTGAAACAATTTTCCTGCAATATTACAGATTACATGAGTACCTTGATTTTGTTCCTGATCATCTCTATTTTGCTTCTTAAATCGCAAAAGGTCAGCCCAAGCTTTGTCTATTCAAAATTATTGTTCACTATGATCTCACTAGGACAAGAATGGAATCATATTTGAGATGGTATTCGCTGCTTTTCTTTCCAAATAGGGTGTTTTTAGCTCTAGTAGTTAGTCCACTCTTCGATCTATCTTGGGCTGGAGAACTGCTGGTTCTATCATGGGTACGTGTTCTTCCTCCGGAGCGGGAATTACTTGGGCGAGGTCGGCGAGGTCGCGTTTTTTCTCCCTCATCATTGAGCGCGGGATCCTCTGGTTCGGCTATGTCGGGCTGGGGCTCTTGTAACTGCTGCGCCATACTCTGTAATTTCCATTCGGAGTGCACATTTTACTCAAAGCAAAAGTTACGCGAATTCAAATGTAATTCCAAACTTAGATCCTACGTCTCCCGAGAGAGGTTCTTAGAAGAGTTCTTTAATTCCAAAAAAAATTTCCAAAAGTTCCAAGGAAAGGTTGAGATAACGATAGATGTAAGTAGGGAATCGGACGTCATGGAGCAAGACTGACGAGCAGAGTCATCATGCTCTTGCTTTTCTGATCCGAGCTTGCGGTATTGCGGGTGTTGCAAGATGGGCAAGGGTGATAAGTAAAAAAAATGTCATCATGAGAAAAAATGCCGATGTTGTACTATAGATAATGGTGGCAAATGTTAAGAAAATGACTCGAGTCAAAAAGTTTGGGAATTCAAATTCAAACCCATTCTCAGAAAAAAGCAGAAATTCCACTTGATCGAAAATATTTCAGGAATGTGCAATACCACTGATGTACATATAACAAATACAGTGTTCCTTCCATTTCGAAAACTATAATTTTTATTCCTTATTTGAGTACCAGCTCTTACAATCCGTTCTTTGTGAGAACTGATAGGTGGGTACGCATACAAACAGTGGAGGTACGTGGAGGTCTACATCCGTGCCTATATCCCAGAAAGCCTTGCGGAAAATCAATCTTTCAGTTACTTTAGGACTATCTGAGCTTCAGTGTTTCCGATTAGATTGATGTTTGAAGTTAGTACGTTCGTTGTTCTGCTGTTTTTCTAGAGGCGAGTAGTGGTGTTGCCCTAATTGATTCGCACTCTAACCACACCCGTTTCATAGAGACAGTTTAACCCTATCTAGCTACTAGATTCCTGCTGCTTCGGTGTTCTCCCGCATGATTTTGAACTAACACCATGATTTACGGTCACTGACTAGTGGCTGAAAGAGGAAATTTCCTGCCGGGGTACGCATGGAGTTAAGACTTGACGCCTCGGTGCACACCCACTCGTTTTATCGCACAAAAGTGATTATGCTGATTATAGCATGACCTTCCCAGCAAATCACATCATGGTACGTCTTTTTATGGGATTTTGCTAGCACTGAAAAATTATCTCCTCGTGATTCTACAGTTCAAAATGGCGGAGCTATTTTTTGCCGAAGAGATAGTATTGTAAGCATTACCTGATCAGGGCAACACCTTCCCATTTTCTTTCCATTTTTATTTTGCGCTAACCGTTCATGGAAATTATTCAAATTTTGAGTGTTGCTCCTGTTACTAACGCATTATCTTTGCTTCTTTTGCCGCACTTCGAATGAATATAACAAATAAAGAAAATTAGCTAGACATTGCTCCTTGACCCTTGCCACGCTGAAATACAAACGAACTTCTTTTCCGAAAGTTTTCCCAACTGGATATCTGTGGTATTTGTCTTCTAGCACTTGCTTTTTTTGCGACCTCGGAATAATGAAAAGAGGCAGAAAAAAATCAACACAAGAATAGAATAAAAAGGAGACTGTGGATGCTTACAAATGACATAGGTGCGTAGATGGGCCCTATCGGCGTTCCTAGGTGAGGATCCAAGTGGGAATCCAAGCGCGTCTTTTGAAGAGTTTTTTTTTTTGCATATTACCTTGTTTACATTTTTTTACATTCAGATTTCGCCGATGCACTGTATTTGGACTGCATCAAGGTTCAATAACATTTTGGTGGTTTTTGAAAGGATACAAGATATATGCATATTTATTATACACATAACTATTATGTACATGTGAAACGGCACAAGATCCTCCTATATAAGTCCTGGTTATTGTATAACATCAGCAAAATTCTCTAGAGCGCAGACGAGAGACACGAGGACGTGCCGCATGCTTCCATCATGAAGCTCAGTTATAGACAGTGCGAGCAAGGATGCGAAACTGACGAGACATTCAGCGGTCATAACTGTTTAGATGTAATTCAGTAGATTTTTTTCACACAACTAGGTACATATCTTGTTCACATAGCTTAATCTACATAGCTCTGCTGATGGAGACGGCACTATTCGAACTCCACTGAATGCTGCAACTCTTTCGGTACTCGGGGCGCTCTTTCGTTTGCTAGCAGTGCGGCCAAGGCCCTCCCAGAATCTAAGACGGTTTCTTTTGTTGACAATTTCAGTATGAGCGAGAATGTGTCTTAATTGGTAGGTTTTCGTGTAACTTCTGTTTAGATTAGACTGGGAATCGCACAGAAAAACAGGTGAAAATTCATGGGCGCCCTAGCATGACGAGAAATTCACGTCCTTTCTGACTAGAATGAAAATATCACATCAAAAACTGACTAGAACACCAGGCTTAATTCTGGCGGGTCGGGTAGCTGTCCATGTTGTCGATGAAATCCATCAGAAATTCCTTGGCCCCTCCCAACCTCGATGTCCAGCACTTCGGCATCCATGCCTTCCGTACCAGGCGCGCAGTCTAAAAAAACAGTTATTCATGCGAGCGAGCTACTAAGCGCTCCCTCAGTCACAATCAAGACAAAAAAGGAGAGAAATGGCGAGAAAAAGAAAAAAAATCATAACGGAAAATAACACAAAGGTGGTGATCGAAAACAAGGGCGGCTGTGCGAGAATTTCGAAATTTCGACGTCGCTGCCGCCATGCGGCAGACTGGGCAACTAGTTGCGAACCCTCCCTCACGAACATATACAAGCTGCCCTACAATGAACAAGACCGATACTCATCATGCAATCAAGGAAAAACAGGTGTGATCAGAAAATTGCTCGCCAAAATGTTGCTAACAAGTTGTTTTAGGGGTTCTGAGTTCTTTTTTTTTATGAATCAGTCATTGAGAAGCCGAGGAATACGGCAGAAGTTTAGAGAGAACTTAAAACCGTAATCAGGAAGAAGTCGGCATTGAAACGTCGAAGTGGAGCCTATCTCATTTTGGTATGCTGTTGCAACAAATTGAGTGGTACAGGAGTGCTGATCTAGGTTTTCCGTGTATGATAAAGAAAGCAGTGGCGGAATTTCTAAAAATGTCGAGATCTGGTTAACATACAATATGCACACTCGCATGTGGAGTGCAGTGCGCTGAGTTCCGAAACGAAACTAGCCCGCCCATTCATGTTCCCTTACGTTTGACTGAGCTGTGCCATGAAATCATTTATTCCTGCAGTTGACCAAATCGTGCGAAGCTGGGGCAGGCATGGCCGGGCCATAAAAATTCTGAATACGTCTCCAAATTAATGTGTAGCATGAGAACTTTATCCACCTATATATTTCACTGGTATACACAGGTAATCGTGTAATTTGTTGTTCAACCTTCTCTCCTGGATTCACCAAAATCACAGCCGAATTTGTCTAGTCTGCCCATCTGGAAAGGAAATCATTTGTGTTGGGACAAAAACGCCACTACTAAACGTTGTCACGTTCAACGAATTTTAGCTCTTACTCCCTTCAGCCGGTCTGTCCATGAGTTAAGAACAATCCAAAAGTTAAGGTTACCAAGCCTGAAGAAGAAGCTTTCCGAAAAAATCTGAGAATGTGGGAGAATGTGTTAAAAACTTTAGCCGTTGGAGCTCGTGACTTTATATCCTTCATATGACTCTTCGACTATACCTCCATCCTTGTGCAGAAGCTCATGAGAAATTTTTTTCCAGATCGCAGGAGTACTTCTAGAAATTGAGATTATTTCAATGCCTACATCAAGGAGTATTTTGCGGATTTTTCGACTGCTCCATTTCGATGGTGCGATAGGGCTGTGATTCACTGCAGCCTTCTCCAGCCTAGTCAAGCATTGACAGCAGAGACGTAATCTTGTAACTTCGAGTTGAACTTCGAAAATTACCACAGATGTGGTCGGCAGTCCTAATGAAACGCAGCAACACTTCAGTGCTAAAACCGTACAGTGAACTATTATAAGTTCACATTTGAGGGCACCTCTTGGATTCTTCACTGCACAGTAATTGTTGTTGAACTATTATATGAATTTTCCTTATCCACGGAGACAGAGGCGCTCCTAAACTACATGACGCCATTGAGTGTTTCTGGCAGGCAAAATTGACATTTTACTCTGTACCACGGTTCCGGCACAACAGACGACGGCTCAGATTTTAAAACTGCAGTATTGTGATATCGTCTTTCCCTCTGGGCATACAATATTACGATACTGCCACTGATTTCCAGCACTATTGATCACATAGTTTCATTTTTTTCGTCCGATTTTTCGCGTCTACAGCACAATATCAATAGCGATTGCGAAGGTGCATGCCTATTTCAGCATTGCTGCTCTCGGCAATCCACTTGATCATGTGCTGCAGGGGGTGGTCGGTGGGCGTGGCAGGCCTCACCCACCGAGACTAGTGCTGCTCCAATGTCTGAGTATGTATTATACATACTAGGATGGTGGTGGGCCATCTCATTACACTCGATTATTTTTCCTGTAAACTTCAAGTAGTAGGAAGTGTGATACTGTACAAATGATAACAATTTACTAACAATAAGGCCTGCATCCTAATAATTCCATTCCATCATAATGACGGTTAATAGCACACATGAACTACATCTGCACTGTCTATAAGAGCAGTTCTCTGTTAACGGATCTTGTTTTCTACAGATATTCTATCTCATCCCAATCACTTGTTCTGCCAGAACAACGCAGGATATTCCCAAACCCAAACGAGAGGGAGATGAAGCGGAACTGATCCTGTTTGAATCTATTCGCCCGAGCCTAGCTGAAAGAATTTTTGAAATTAAAGGACAAGATGATGCCCCGGCAAGTTCCACCCTTTACCAGTATTTGCGCTATTATATGAATACTCTAAAAAAAATCAGGATGAACGCGTAATCTTTCTTCAACTTGAACGCATAGGATAGAAAAATCCGCAAAATACTCCTTGATGCCTCAATATTAGCGTCGCCCAAATTGTCGAACCGAGATGTTGAATTATCTCTGGCTGACAAACATGATGCATTGTTTTATTGCATTGTTGTATGGGGACATTTTACCACGTCTGTAAGTTCTGTGGTTAAATCGATGCGTTGTTGATTCTTGGCAGCTAACTTTGTGGTTAGGCGTGACATATGGTCCCAAAAAGATCGCTGACTCTAAACACATACAACTTTGATTTTGCCTTCAATGCAGTAAGTGTCCTCAGCACTGATTACCGTAATTATTAGGTTGAGTCGAATGTTCTCGGACAAATTGGTAGAGATTATAACTCAGCAAGGAGCAGACGAAAATGAACATGTTAGCAACCATTTGATAGAATGTAAAAGGCTCTTCAAATTGCTATTTAAAAAGAATAGCGAGCTTGTTCCTTCCCTGCCACCATGCCATGCAATTTAACCTGTCACCACTCCACCTCCGCAACGTCGCGCTCTTTCTCCATCTATCTGGCCAAAAACCTGCGGATAGCGATAGACGTCTGAAGGAAGTTTACAAGTAGCACGTACCCACTAGAACCATAGTCTACAAGTGGCACTAGAATTTCGCGTCGGGCGACTATCCCATCGAAGATGAAGACCGTTCGAGACACCCGATGGAGTGGGATTTGAACTTGCTGCGGAGACAGGTGGAAGCCGATCCGAATCAAACCACTCGCAACCTGAAAGACCGCATCTACGTTGAGCAACTGAGGAATCTGAAGACGAATCTCGAAATCGCGCTCCCGCAGCAGCACGAAGTCTACTTACAGCACGACAACGCTCAGTCGCATATTGCAAGAACGACCAATGTCGAACAGATGAAGTTCGGCTGGACCATAACCACCGTATTCTCCAGACCTGGCTTCCTCGGATCATCACCTATTTTTTCATCTCCAACGTCATCTGGATGGTCAAGAGTTCCAAACCCGCGACGACATCAAAAAGGCATTCGAGCAGTTCTCGAAGGACCAGTCCCCAGCATTCTGGAGCAAGAGCATCTACGATCTGCTTAAACGTTGGCAGAAGACCGTCGATACCAATGGGGCATACTTCGAGCGATTCACGGTTGTCTTTTAAAAATTGGAAAGAAAATAAAAATGTTGCCAATTTGAGAACTTTCGACTCAACCTAATACCATAATGAATTTGTTGGGTTGATTTAGAAGCTCCTGCTGCCCGACAGCTCTTCTCCTTCTATGACAAGTTCGCGGTCTAGGTTATGGAAGACTTCCCCAATGAAAGAGGTTATTGTTTCCGCACATTTATTTATTGAATACGCATGTAGGCGTGCATGACTATGTCAGAAGCAAAATTGGACAAAAACAGGAATATCCAAAAAAAAAAGCTACACACTATTCCCACCAGGCGCAAAATTCGCAATGGACGTGACTCACCTCCCTCTCTGACGTCACCTCCGTCGTCCCCACCGGTGTCCCGCCTCTTCTTTCGCGAAAAGGTACAGGTTCTTACTCTCTCACCCTGACCACTGCCTCTCTTCCTTAAGGGCAGCAAAAGTCCTCCAATCCTCGACTTCGAGCTGAGGTGCGGGTGGTGAAGTACAGAGTTAGCATCTCATAAATATGAAACGACGAACACAGACAATGATGGCTTACCTACAGAAAATGAAACATTCGTTGCGAACACGCCTGGCCGTGTTCGCGCGCGGACGAGCTTCTCCCGGCTCCAGAAGCCATTGCGGCGCCTGGTTTGGCCCATGTGTTGAGTGCTTCGATGTCGCCGCATTTCGTAGCTTTTGGGGCCGGGGAAAACTCGTCCGCGCCCGAACACGGCCAGGCGTGTTCGTGACGACATTTCATTTTCTCTACAGGTAAGCCATCATTGTTTGTGTTCGTTTCACATTTGTGATGTGCTGAGTCTGTACTTCACCACCCACACCCCAGCTCCAAGTCGAGGATTTCATCTCTTGCTGCTTTTAAACGATTCTCATCGAGGGCGTGCACCATTCTTATTTCTTGTCTCTATTTGACAATACCTTTGTTGTTTCATGAATTGTCAAGTTGTTGCAACTGTTGTTACTTGTTGGGTTCTGTTTTTCCTTTATTTCGTTTCATTCTCACATAAGTGTAAATTTATGTAACAAATAATCAGTGGCGGACGCAGGGTGGGGGGGGGGGACACGGGAGGCCCCCAACCCGAGAAGAAGTCGCCAAACTTTCGAAATTATTTTACAATACACATAAAAATCTCGTATTGGTCTATTTTAAGTGTTTATTTTTATTATTTTTAATATGATTCCTATCCATTATTTATTATTATAATTGATATTTTTATTAATTTTATTTTCCATCTGGATCCCAATGCGGCGGAGACCCCACTTTTTCCCCACGCCCGCCCCCCCTCCCTCCCGCCCACTGTCTGCGTGTGCCACTGTAAATAATATATATATTCTCTATTTGACTATGAATAACTCTTTGAACCTATTCTTACTGACTTTCACTAGCCCAAAATCATAGCCGCTCAATCCACTTTTGTTGGGATGGCCTGACCCGACTGGAGACGCGACTGCCTCCACATCCTCAAAGAGCCGGATGCAGGCCAGGTACTCCTAAATTTTTGTCTTGACACTTGTAAGTTGATAAGCCGTCTGCGACAGACGGCTTTCTCATGCTGATCAGCTACGTCATCAGTTCCGGTGCGGTAGCTAAATACAGTAAGACGTGACTGATTTTCTCGTAAGTGTAAGACTACACAATTACTTCCTTCTTCGGGCTGAACGAAACTGAAACATTACCTTTTTGGCATTCCGCGACTTCAGATGCTCAGACACTGGGCTGGAATTTCCGCAAAATACCGGAACTTTCACAGACGTTATCCTTCTGCGGAAATTCCAGTATTCTGCTGTGGAAATTCCGAACGGCAATATTTTACTGCGGAATATCCGAAATGAAAGTCGTTTCGCACCCTAAGCCCATCCGCAGTAAATAATAGAAACTCCACATCGGACACTTCATAACAAGCATTGATTTACTGCTGATAACACAGGGTTTTCTTTCTGAATGCAATTTGCGTAACTAAGAAAAAGTGGCACTGGCTCGCTTCTGTTACCCATGTCCGAAAAAACATCGTCTTGTAGTTCTTTCCTTAAGGAGAAGTGTTTTTGCCACTGCTTACCAGAAAGATGGTTAGAAAGATGATCGACAAGTTTCTCACCCAACATGCAGTAGTTACCCATAATGTAACAAGTCAGAACGTGTAGGGCATGTCAAGTTATCGATCGGCGCTGAGTGTCTCCCCCCCCCCCCCCTCAACTCCTTCTTACACGAGGAATGAATTAGTTGCGCAAATTGCAGTAAAAAAAACTAGCAACATTCGCCGCCCACAGCGCTAAGCTAGTCGTTGGAGGTAAGACGAGCCAGACCGGGGGAGTCCTATACATGGGCGCTGTAAGAAGGCGAAAATTTCGAAATTGTAGGTTGTGACAGAGAATGAGAAAGAATGGGAATTTGGGAAGAAAGCTATGAAAGTATGACGCAAATGTGACCAGCAAGTCAATAAATGTGCCACGTCATCGGCTCAGTTGTCCCTCTGCAGACTTCGGGGCGATTATATGCTCCTGCGCCTTTGTTGCGAAAATTTCGTAGAGCTTTTTTCTTCGCGTATCTATGAATGAATCTTTTTGCTGCTGTTTTTTCGGAAGCCGTTTTATTCTACTGCGGAATTTGCTGCACTTTGTCTGAGTGTCAGAACTATTTCTGACTTTACATAGACCAAGGCGTGGGTCGTTGTGGCGGCAGCGCAGCGTTGCTGCCACCTAATTTAGTTGGCAGTCACTCCTTTTCCTGTTATTATGAAGCTATAGCTAAAGTTTTTGGCATTCCTTTCCTGCAGAGTTTAGTACAAAGAATTTTTCTACTTGCTATTTTACAACAAACACACTTGCTTAACTAATTTTATGGCTGATTTTCTTCAATGTCTCGCTTTCGAATTTTGGGAGTTGGTGCAAAAGAAATGGCGCATTATTGCATTGACTTTATTTTTCCATCACATTAATGAACAAAAACCACGGCAGATAATATTACCCATGTCTCAGTATGCTACGTATATTATGCTAAAGTTTTCTATTCACTTTCCATTCCATCTGAGAAAGTTTTCATCTTACGGCATTAAAGCTTGCTTCGCTTCTTGAAAGTCTTTCTCACCGAGGGAGTGCAAACAGTAGTCATCAACAACGTAAGATCCTCTCCGTATTCCACCCCTAGCGTAGTGCCGGTAAGGGGCATGCCTTGATTCACTTCTAATCTTAATTTCATGAATGACCTCACAATGGAACTGGAGTGTACGACGTATGCGAATGACTCGAAACTATTCACAGTTAATGGTTGATTGCGCTGAATTGCAATTAGCTCTAGAAGTGTTGAGTGACTGGCCCACAGTATGAAAGCTTGATATCTCTACAGAAAGGACTGCGATATTGGGCTCTGGAAGGAATAAGCCCGAAGAAATTTTCACTTTGTAGGCAAGACAGCTCACGCATTTACACTCAATTAGGGATCTGGGTACGGTCTATTCCGACATGTTCCATTTTGAAGGCTACATTTACTTACTTACTTACTTATCCTCCTTAGCTCGCGCACATGGGTGACGCTGCTGTAAGTGCCACAGGACATTGCAAGCATTTCGTTATTGTTTTCCAGCGACGTCTGTCCATTGCCAGAATCTTGGCCTGCTGCAAGCTAATGATTTACCAGTTTGAAAACTTTCATCATTTTGAAAACAAAAAAAATTGATGAATGACTGTACAATATTAAATTACCGAGCCAGAGCGCCGCTTCGCGGCTTTCTGCCTCGGACCCTTGCGCCACATTACCTCTGAGACTTCTACACTCTGAAAAAAAACTCCCCCGAGCCAGAGCGCCGCGAAGCGGCGCTCTGCCTCTAAATGGCCAGGAAAAGGTGAGAGACCCACAGGGTGAGATCTGGCGAATATTGCGAATGTGACAGAAATTCCAAATCATGATTCTGAGTCTTCTCACGACTTGCGTTTGCAATGTGAGCGTCAGCATTACACTACAGAAGAAAAATATTTGCTCGTATTGGGCGTTATTCGGGAATGGCGCCCACCATTTTCTGAGATTGGGTACCGCCGAGATCGCTCATCACTTTGGCATCACCACTAATTGGCACGTGGTGAAGCATTGCTCCATAAATAGCATCCAAAAACCTTCTGTTCCGGCGGATCTGCTTTTGACTGTCTTGGAAGTGATTCCGGACATGGAATCCACTGGCGCTGCTGTGCGTTGTTCGCGTACTGACCTAGCTTCGCCCCGACTTGGAGTATCCTTTGGAAAGTCTTTCTTATGATTAAGAAGAAACAACAACTGCTCAACGCTCACCCGGTATGTCTTGTCAGATTCGCACAACATGCGGGGTGTTCATGTCGAGACATATTTGTTGTGACCGAGACCGCGAGGATGCTTGATTGTGGTCGCATAGTCGCACTAGAGTGTCCTCGTCAACTCGCAACTGCCAGCATCCGACCTCGCCTTTAGGGCGTTCTGCAAATCTTCCTTTTAAAAGTGATGTGTTCTTGCTTGACTTGTGCTAGCCGTGTAGGAAGCCGTGGTAAAATATGAGAACTTTTCCGCTGTTTATCCCTTCGAAATTTACCTCGAATGCCCCAACAACGACATCCGTAATTTCGAATTTTCATTCTTTATCTATTTATACACTCGTGGTGCACTGTCAAGGATAAAAAGAATGCGAAAAAATCGAAGAAAGAAAACCTAGAACGGAATGAACTCAACTACATGAGCCTGCTTGCTATGCAGTGTTTAAATCTAAAAATAAATAAAATCTAGATCTTACACATAATGCTGAACTTAACTATAAAACTCGTGCAGGTGCAAGGACGCAGAAAGTGGAGAACTGGTAAACAGGGTTGAGGGAAGTGCCTCCACATGAAGAAAAGATGTAGATGAGCATAACCGCAAGAAACAGGTGATGGCAGTGGGGAATGCCACTACTATCACACTAATTTCGGTTAAAGCATGTGTCAGATAAATGTACCCCTGGGATTACTCCCATAAATATGAAAATTTGACAGATTTTTACCAAAGAGGAATTGTTCCATGTTATCATTCAAGTTGAAACCTGATGCAGATACAGTCAGAGGGCAAGACTGCTTGAGGCTCATCTTCAGAAAACGAAATCACTAGAAGTGTAACTAGTGCAACGTGCTGGAATGACGGACTGTGGCTCACGACCCTCCATTTTTGGTCTCGGGCAGCGTGGAGGTGTTCATCCCTCCATGTTGGTCGATTTTACTTTGTTACTCGAGTTATGGTTGACTCCATAATAGGCGACTTACGTCACTCTTGTTGGATTTCAGAAGTTCCGAAAAGTTTTTTCGGAACTTCCGCGGAGCTAGTTGTAGGAAATCAAACGAGGTCACCAACCACAGCCAACCACAGCAGTACTAGAATGTCAAGAAAGGACATTATGCAGCTCTTTTCCTGCGATAATGGTAGAGAAGTGCTGAAGTTCTCCAATACCCATATTCCGGCGTGATTTGGCTCATACATGGCTTACTTTGCCATGTGAAGGAAATAGTCTCACGAGCTTTTATAACGAAACTTAAAGGAAAGATCACAGTCCATAACGTTCCACTGAGCTGTGTCATAAATTCATTTATTCATAGAGTTGACAAAATCATGCGAAGTTGGGCCATGCGTGGCTGGTCCAGGGAAATTCGAGCTACTGCTCTAAGGTATGTGATATGCAGTAGTAAACGTCTATTCACTTCACTGGTAAAGACAGACGATCGTGTAATTCGTTGTTCGACCTCCATTTCTGGCTTCAGCGAAATCACAGCCGAATTTCTTCACATCGCCCCATCTGGAAAGGAGAGCATGTATTGGGACGACAACGGCATTACTAAAAGTTGTCACGTTAGACGAAGTTGAGCTCTCACCCCCTTCAGCCGCTGTTCCCACGTGCCAGTAACTTTCCAAAAGTTAAGGTTTTCAGGTCTGAAAATGAAGTTTCACTTCAAAAAAAAAAACTGGGACTGTGAAAGTGTTCGTTGAAAATTTTGCCCTTTGTCACTTGTGACTTTATATCCATTATGTGAATCTATCCCTATACCACCTTCTCTGAGC